>LPNX010333102.1:1371-113188 GCA_001517045.1 Pseudotsuga menziesii
AGAAGAAAAAACACAAAAATGAGAAAAAACATTGTTTTAGGGGCACACGGATATGGGTGGAAAAACTCCCCAAAAAGGTCAAAAGCTGCCTTAGGAAGGCAGAGGAAGTGTGCTATNTCTCTACCTCTATTTATATGGGTGAAATAAGGTAGTTTTGAAGGTTGGAGAAGTTACAGAAGTTAAAGAAATTAAGTTAAATGACTCAACTAATCTCCAATTAACTCATGTTTTAATATTTTAAATGCTAAGAGGCACATTCGTGGGTTTTCCTTAAGGAAAATCACGAATGTACAAAAAACGCATTTTTAGGGTATTTTTGGGCATTTTCAGACTTTGGTGTCTTCAAGAAAGTTTTATCTAACTGAAATACCTTTCCAACGACGCATAAATGAGGTCAAACGGAGTTACAGAAATAAAGATATGGGTCCTCCAATATAGTTGTTTTTTCAGTGACTTTCAATGACTTTCATGAAACAATGGGAAAGTGGTCACAGGCAGAGATGAAGGCAGAAATGTATTCCATAATAATCCAAGCTATAGTATTCTAGGAAATCCTCAATCCATAAGTGTCCTTTTGCACGCCGACATAAGGAAAGTCGGCACTCGGACGGAGAGGTGCCATTCTGGTGTATAACAAACGGGTAAAATTTTATCGTGTGATCGCCATGGTCTTGGAAAATGTCGTAAAAACACTTTGTTTGAACAAATCAAACGTCCTATCGGCTGATACCCTGTCGACAGTTGTCTTTTGAATGTCTGGCCATTGAACATTTTGTGCACCAGATATCCTAACTCTTAACGTTTAGCTCTTTTAATGATTTCTACACGATATCAAGCTATTCCTCCAGTCTAGAATACGTGGGGTATACTAGAATATCTTCATCCATTTCTACTTGTAGAGCTTTAGTAAGCGCATCTTCATAAGTTTTGAATGTCTCAAGACTTATGTGCCGACGAATTTTCTATGACAGACCTGCAAGAAACCATTGGATTAATAGTTGCTCATCAATGACATAATCCAATTGAGTGAGAAGGTCTTTCCAGCGTTTGTCATAGTTGTGAACAATTTCTCCTAAGTTTTGTGATGTTGTATTCAATTTCTTAACTGCCAGATGTTTTGCATCTGGAGTTTTAAAGAAAGAAAAAAATTGCGCTTTGACTTCCTCTTTAGTTGCTTCGGGGGTTCTTTCAGAAAAGGTCATATACCATGTTAATTCCCTTTTCCTTAAGGCACCAGTGAACTACGCCATCTGTCTGTCTTCATCTGTGACTTGGTTTGCCTCCCATGTCGATTCATAGATGAACCAATGTCGTCTGGGATCCTCATCTCACTCATATAGAGGGATGTGTGCTGACCCATGACCAATGTCAGAGTCACTGTCATTGTCTTCTTCAGGAGGTGGCGGTGGTGGGGGTGGTGGGATGTTTTGTTTATTCCTTTGTGCAGAAATTATGTCAACAAAACTCTTGTTTCCGTTGGTCGTCTTAGTTGTCGTTTCTTCTCGGACAGGTAGTCGGTTGGGGTCGACTTCTCCTGTCGATGTCCAACTGCAATTATTTGTCTGCAGCTCCAAATTTTCTGTACTCTCCAAAGCTGTATTTGGCAGGGGGGTGCTCCTTCGTGTGTCAGGTAAAGTAAGTGGATACTTCAGTTGGAGGGTAATGGTTGAAGCGTGGCCCAATTTCCTTCTTCTGGTCGACGGATAAGTGGATTATTATCATCATTTTTCTTGTCATCTAGTCGGATTCAAATACCAAAGTCACCACCTCTTAGTCTGAGGTCCTCTTCGACAATGGTTTGTATCCTAGTACTCGGATTCATTGGAGATAGAGGTGTTACCTCCTAGGGAACTTCTATTTGGAGATCTTCTCGCTGATCTATCCACAAATCTTCTTCCATAGGGGACTCTTCTTCTTCCATGACTTCTTCTTGTCAGTCATGACCCGACTCTGGTGGATTTCTCTCTTGATCTGTCACCCTAGTAATCATTCCTCTTTGCAACACTACAGCTCTTTCTCTTCTTTCTTCCCTTCTTTGCAACCTCTTCTCCCTCTCTATTTTTTGTAAGTCTGTCATACCTTTATGTGACACTGTCCTTTTGATTTCCTTTTTAGGCCCACTTCTCATCGCTGGTGAATGGTATCTCTTTGGTTGACTAGAATCCTCTCCACTTTAACCAAAATACGACCAGCTACCCCCCCATTGCCTACCCGATGCTTTAGAAAGCCCGAATAGTTTTGTTTACGTGTTTAGGAAGTATTCCCACTCCCTTTCGGCAATGAATTTCTCCCACTTATTTTGTTTCTCCGCCCAGTTAGTATTTTGTGGCGGTTCGCATAGTAATGGATGAGGTTCGATAATATGACCCACTCCTTTTTCTATCAGGAATTTAAATAGCAAGGTCGGTAAGGAGCACTGGAACTGTTTGGTAAGGTTTGTATAGAATTTATTCTGAACGGCTTCTACCAAAATTATTTCCTCTATAGCCTACTCCTCCCAGAATTCATCGGTGATCTTTTCAAAACACTCCGACAGGTTTGTCCTTATCCCTCAAATCAGTTTGTTTAGCAGCTGTTGGTCTTTAGTCACTTCCAAATTTTTCATCCAGAAGTTTCTTCAAAATCTAGGATACTGATTCTACAAACTTATCACGAGTCTTGATAAACAACCTTTCTTTTGCTTGAGCAGTTGTTAATCTGTTTCTTCGTGCATAATTTTGCAAGTAGTTTGCTATTTTACGCTCCCACCAGTCCTTAATCTCATGTTCCGATATCATCTACTTGTATACATCTCAGACATGTACTACCGACAACGAAACCAATGTTGTAATCTCACAGATCACATAGGGTTACCAATAATACACATTAGAAGCATACATACATAACAGAAACAAGAGACAAGAACAAGTAGGTAGAATAACAAATTATATTATACTGAAAGGGTCCATACAATACAGAGAACTGAACTGAATTCTCATCTGGCTCAATAGACTAATATATATGAATTACAAAATAGTTACAAATAGCTACCTGTCGGTTCGGTCAACCGACATGACCTTGTGTGGCCGACCTATTCTCTAATTAGTCGGTTGATCGACTTAGTCCGCTAATCGACTAAGTCGGCTATAGTTCTAGTCAGATTTACCGACTTGCTCCTCCAACATACGTGAACGTACCACATGGAAAAATAAAGGTTGTTTTGTTTTGGTATTAGGGTTTAATATGAATTTGGTTATAGCCCAAAAAACCATCCATAAATGAGAAAACCTCGCTACCCGTACATGCATCAATAATCTGATCAATGAACGACGTGGGATTGTTGTCCTTGGGACAAGCCTTATTCAAATCCTGGAAATATGTACAAATGCGTATAGTCCCTTGTTTCTTGTCGATTGGAACAGGATTTGATACCCATTCTGTCAAAGAGATAGGGTAAATGAAACCGAATTTAAATAGTGTTTCCACTTCAGCCTTAATGGTTGCCACTTTCTGCGGATTAACAGGTCTAATATTTTGTCAAACATGTTTAATGTTAGGTTAATTTATGATTTCATGCTCCACAATTAATGGGTCGATGCATGACATCTCCTCTTAAGACTAGGAAAACACATCACAAAATTCCTTAAATAAGGAGGTATAATCGGAAATCTCTTCAGGTGAAGAGTTTGTTCCAATATGCACATTTTCCATGACATCTGGTTTCATAGAGATATTGATTGGAATGGTGGTGGAAATGTTTTTCATGCCCCCCTCGACAAATATTCCTTCCTTGGGTAAAGGATTCACAGGCCGATCAATACCTTCTGCTAGTCTCACATGGAACTCCTAATTTTCTATCCTGCTTAGGTATGGAAGGAAGTAGGAGCTATGATGTATATCTTCACAAATTTTCTCTGGTCCTATCATGGCTTCTAGAATGGCTTCATCAGATGAAAAAACCATATCTAAGTAGTTGTAAGAATAATTTGAGTTCTCAGCCCATGCGGGAAAGTAAGCTTCATCTGACTCTTCTGAGACTGGAGGAGTCATGATGGAATCAACAGTGGCATTGAATATAGCTTGGTAGGCTACGTTTGCTGCTGATAAGGGAATTTGAGGTTCGTCTTGCGAAGGGAGGACCCATGGGTCAATTCTATATACAACCATAGAGATGTTCTTCCCTACGCTCATCGTACCTAAGTATTTTATATGAGTGGGAATATCAAAAGTTCCCATCAATGATGTATACATCCCAACTCCCAAAACTTCATTCGTTGGGCGTATCTGATAAATCAAAGGTATGTTGGAATCTAAAGTCTCCATATGACCTTTTCAAGTATATGTCAGTTGGTCAATAGTTACCAACTTTGCTTCTTGTGGAAATATGAGGACTTGAAAAGTGGATGACAAAATAGTGCACATCGCATAGGTCCAGCTCCTCTCCAAAATTAAATTATAGTCCAGAGGAGAATCAACTCCTTCAATTTCCATAGAGACTTCTTTCCCTGCTGGTTTTATTTCAAAATATGGTAGGATACCATGTGGAAGGAAAAATATTCGGTCGAAAGTGGTCAACAAAGTGTTTGATGGGACCACTCAGGGGATCCCAGAGCCTTCCAACATGAAATCAACATCACATATGTGGATGCACCTTCATCAACCACTGTTCATCCAATGGTTTTTTCGCCATGGAAAACATCAATGGAAAATTCCACACTGTAAGGAATGTGTGGTTTGACATCAGAAATATTGAACTTACCATCAGGATCACAGATTCCATACTCTTGATGACCACTAGAAGTGCATCTCGTTGCGAAGGAAAACTGTGCAACACTTACAAGTCTGACACTACACAAGGAGTTTTGGACAAATATTCTACAACGAAGTAGTTCGAAGTGGCCCTCGCATTAGGGTTGTGAAATGTCTTTGTGAAGACACCTTTCGGTATCTTCGGCATAATATCATCCAATTTATTGATTGAAAGGAGGGTTGTTGTTTCGACAGTTTGCTTGTATTTCTACCGAGCCTTTGATTCATATATCTTAGCTATGGTCTATAACAAGGTATGATATTGGACCATATTGATATAATATTAATCCCTGGTAGGAGCATTTTGCGTGCCCCCAACGCTTTTCATATCACTAAAAGTTGCATTCTGTCCTTGGGGAAATGGGTCCTTCAGGACATTCGGTTGTTGTTTTTTTAGAAATTTCTATGCTTGATCTATTGAGGGAAATTGATAGGTCAAATGGTATTCCTGACAAATATTGTAAGGAAATTTGACTTTATTCTTTCTTCCCCCCCCCTCAACATTGTTTGTGGGCTTCTGTTTGTTTTGATTTCCCTCACCCTTCTTAGCATTGTTCTTTTTCCCACTGGGCTGTTGATTTCCCTTTTGGGTAGATTGCATAGTATAAAGGTTCACACTCTGGGGTGAGGGGGTGGAAGCCTGGGCTATCTCAGCTATAGATTTCTTCACTGAAATTTCATGGATTTATTTAGCCAATGATTCTACAGTCGGTTTGTCAACTAAACCCACCACTCCATCAGCATGTGGTCCAGGTTTAGGTTTAGCAAAGTCAATGGTGTACCTAGTCACCTCGGGAACGATCTCATAGAGAATCCCAGACTAGATATATATAAAATCCAGTTGTTGGGACCTGAGTATGGCCTCCTCCTTCATAGTGACTCACAACGTTGAAACGTATTTTGAAATGTACAACGATAAAGACTTCAAAAACCATTCCAACAAGAAATCGGGATGAATATTGGCTTTGATAATCCTCTTTCTCCTTCTCCACTCTTGAATGTTGTCAGATATATGAGTGGAATTATTCTACTAAAAGGTCTAAAGAAGGTCTGTACCGGCATCATACCAGATAGGAAGTTGGAAATGATTCAAGAAAACAGTTGCTAAATCAATAAAATTGTTGTAGGATGCTGACGAGAGTTCGATATACCACTTTTCCGCTACACTAGTCAGAGTTCGTTGAAAAGGCCTCAGTTGAACCGAGTCATCGTTCAACGAGTTGGAGGAGCACCAAAAATGGAATGTCATGACATGGTCATCTAGATCCTCACCGGTTTTCCCTTCAAACTTTCGAATGTCAGGAGGTAATTTAATCAGAACCAGTGGCCAAGTCAGATCATGGCACACAGGTTCATTCATGAGTTTTGATAAGCCTGACAAGTTCAAAGTTGTCAGAAAGGGTAATTGGGGCCGAGTCGAAGATTGATATTGATGAGTCTGGAGCTAGGACGTGCCCGCACCAACATTCCCAAAAGAGAGGTTGGGGTTGTTTCTAGCCATCGGCTGTGAAGAACTAGCAATATTTTGAAAGGGATTCCACCCAAAGACCAAATGATTACTGACATAAGGTGTGTTTTATTGCGTTTGATTGATTCCAGTTGAATCTAGAGTTATAGATACAAGATTTGTGATTCTCCCACTAAAAAGTGAGAAAGGAGAGCTACTGAAAGGTACAATCGACACTTGACTAGAAGGTTGGAAACTGAAACCTGAAAAAGGGTTCAGACTTATAGATGACACACTGGCATAAGTAGGCGAAGGACCTACATAAGGATCATATGGAGGAATGTGTCCCCCATACCACAGAAATCCTTGGATGAATGAAGTGGAACCACTAGGAACACTTTGAGTGTTTTGAAATAATAGATAAGAAGTAAAAGGTACACTAGGTATCCTAGTGACCACCATGCTAGATGGAAAAGCAGTGTTTAAGGGTGTCAATGGATTAACCACTCGGAAACTTGGAGACACCAAAGTTGATGAATTAAAGTTTAAGGACACTACTATTGTAGTAGAGATACTTGGCCTAGGTGCACACACCCGTGAAGGAGAGACTCCATTGGCCAACATACCTGAAGCGGGAGTAGAAATATCCCCCGTACCTTCTCCTGAGATAGACATAACAGAGCTAAAAGGAATACCAATACTAGGTGGACCGAACGAACGAACTTGCACTAAATTGGATATATTTAGTGGGTTAGAGGGATTTATTTGAGTATAATGAAGTTCAGGATCCCCTGGACTTTCACTAACTCTAGTCAATTCAAAAGGACCATTTGTATCTAATCTCCGCCTTTGAGGTGGCAATGGAGGCTCCACTGTTGAGAGCAGAGGAAGGTTTTGCAACCTTTGAGACCTATGGGGAGGTTTATCCTCCACAACTAAAGATTTAAATCACACACCTAAATGTCATACTAGATCACAAGAAGTCCACAGAGCACACCACTAAAAACTCCTAAGTATCACAAAAACAGGCAGGTAAAAGATACACCTTCCAAAGGAGCGTTTGGGATGATTAGGGCCCAGAACAAACCAGTGAATATCGGAGAACAGTTACCTAGGTTTCCATGATAAATTTTTTGGGTGCAAGCGTTTGAATCACCAAACCACCGTCTGAAATTGTTATCCAGGTTTTCATCCCAAGTCTTTCCTAGGTACAGTAGAAATAAACTTCCACCACCACCATGAAATAAACCTAAATTTTGGATACTAAGGATACCAAGCTTACAACAAGACTTCGACGGAACAGTTGCAGGTCTAACTAGTGTGCATGGGAAGGGTATCTCAGCCAAAAATTCTGATAGTACCGGCACCTCACAGGGCCCAAGGTGGTGCTGAAAGAACCCCCGTATGCACAACAATCATGGTTTATGCTCAAACAAAGTATTGGAGGGGTATATCCGCAACTAAGTCCTTGCACGACCTCGTTCTTAACTCTTGTGTTAGAGGATATTCCCGATTGATCTCTTGCAAACTTGAATTTACCAAGATGATAAGCCACTAAGTCTGAGTCAAAGCAATCTTGGATAGTTAAAGATGACTCAGTCCAAGATCCTAGCCTAAGCTAGTTGATGTAGACCCTAGAAAGAAAATGTTACTAATAGAATTTAATTAATAGTATTCTTTTTAAGGTTATTATTACTAAAGGTGGCGGAAGTGCAACTCGTGGTGTTATGACTCAACTGAAAGTAAGAGTACAATATGATGAAAAATTTTCAAATACAAATTCTATTTAAACTCTTTTTCTTTTCGAAACAAATGAAATTTGTTCTATGAACTTTGAAAAACTAAAGAATTTTTACTTTTTTGTTGTTGAAAATAATGCAAAAATGAATATTCTATGAGCTTATCTAAGACTAACAATGCAAATAATGCTTTGTTTTTGTTTTCATTTTCTTTTCAAAAATCAAAAGCTAATGCAAACTAATGCAGCTAAGTAAGTCAGAAAAAATGAACATGTATAAATGCAAGAAAGAGTATTTAGATATTATAATCACAACCTTGACAAGTACTATAAAGCTAGGACAAAACCCTACTTGGGATGAACTACTGACTTTGGAAACCAAATAGATCAAAATATTGGCAAGAGTGAAAGGTTTATACCACTACTAAAGAAATCAGACGCGGGAAAGCATGCGAGAGAACTGACAGAGGTCAAGAACTCACAGAACCACTTACACTTCAACCAATAAATCCAAGAGGAAAGAACTAAACAAAAACTTACACACGTACTCAACCCAACCTACTCAGCATAAACCTTGTTAGACAAGTTACAATGAAATGGACTAGGAAACATATCAACAAAGACCTAGGAAACAACCTTACAGAAGTAGTAAAATGCCAAACATGCTCAAAAAAGGGGAAACCCTAGATCTTGGACACTATCCTACATGAAACTCACGAATTTCTAGAGGGAAACCCGCAAGTCACACGCAACTACTACTAAGGAAACATGTGACTTCAACTAATAATTCGTGACTTTAACTACAACAACCCATGAGTGGTTGTATATTTTTTCAAAAGAAAAAAATCAAAGAACAGGAATCCTAAAGGTCTAGAAGGACTGACTCAAGATCAGATAATTCCAGATCATGATAGAAACAAAAGAGCGAAAACTAGACTGAAAACTTGATTGGAGAGGCCCCAACACAAACTAGACTCCCCAGTGGATTCACCAGTTCTGTTGTGAGGGATATATACCTTATGAATTTGGGTCTTAGTGTCACCAAGATACTAGGGTATGGCTTGAATACATCAAGGATTACAAAAACATATATAAGAGAAATAGGGTTAGTGGAACATGTACATTTTTACCGATGGTTGATCCAAGCTTTAACCTTCTTCCTTAGATGCTCCTTGGCCTTCTGATCTTTTGTACCTGCAAAATAGATTGATGTTCCTCCATAGAATTATTTATTTTACAACAAAGACATGTACAAAGGAAATATGGAAGAAATACACTCTTTATTAAGAAGTTCAAGAAACATTACAACCCTGTCTGAGACAATATTCTCTGTAGACCAAGAAACCGAGTCCTCTTGCTACTCTCTCCAACGCAATCCTCCAGCATAACCTTGCTCTCCAAAATTTCTTCCCCTATCGTCTATTGGTCCCCTCTATTTATACATGTTAGTGAGAAGAGGTTACAAGGCCTAGGTTGGTTAGGGGAGTTAGGGAAGTTAGCATTTCGAACCCAACTTCCCCTAAACTAATCATGTTTTTATTTTCAAATTTGTCTTAGGGAACTCGTGAGTGTAAATAAGGAAACTCGTGACTGGATCATGTCTTTTATGAAGGAAACTTGTGAGTGCAACGTTTTAGGGATAACTCGTCAGTTGCATGTAAGTTGACTCATGAGTGACACACAACTTGTCAGAAGAAAACCCATGAGTTCAATGCAAACTCATTTATAAAGATTGGTATGGATGAAGGAACAAGTATGAATCAAGGCTTCACTTCATATATAATGTTTAGGCCACTTCAATCCACATTTTCCTTTTGTGTACCGACACATTTGGTGTCAGTACTCGGATAGAGAATTGTCGTTTCATGGTATAACACCATGGTATATTTTGTGTTATTGTGTGGATTGTGTATTTCTTTTCTCTATTTAATTTTATTTTAGTACTAATTTATTTAGAATTCAGTGGAAATAAGCTAATAGAAATTACTAAGTTGTAAGATTCATTGTGATGAACTGTTCCAATGGAATATCCATGGAAATGCATGGACTAGAATGTGTTTGCACAAGTAGTATTGACATGGAAGAATTGGGAATGATTGTATCTAACGCCTTGAATTACTATATAAACTTATGTGTGAACTTCAACTTAGGTTGTGACATTGTTGGGTTAGCATTAGTGATCTATGTTCATGCCCAAGGACCATTTCAATTTATGATAATTAATAATTTTAAGAGAAAATCAAGGTTATGAAATGGGTGTTATCTATATTGGATTGAAAAAGAATAAAAACATAGTATTGAAAAGATAAAAAAAGCTATGATATTGAAAGCAAAGTATCACAATGAACACCAAATTATATTAATGAATCAACTAGTGAAAGTATTGCAATCAGCACAACATTACAAAGCATCCATAGTGGTGGTTGATTACCTCAAAGAAGAGTTGTGAGGGATACCCTCCTTCGCAAAATTCCTGTAACAAGATGTTGAAACTACATTCTAAGAGGAAAAAAACTCCTAATATGTAAGAACCATAATCCTAACATGAAGTCAAGGTTGATCAAGAATATTAATAAGGACAGATCTCAACTGTGCCCCCAAAAAGGGATCCTTGTCAAGGTCATGTATTTTCACTTATTGCACTAATTTGGGACTTCTTTAGATTGTTGGAAATAGAATTAATAGATTGAGTTGGTTCCTAAAGATTTTTTAGGCATAAAAATTGTGAAAATCACATGAGAATTCCTTGAAAAAATGCATTGAAAGATCATGACTAAAATATGGTCAATACCAGGATTTTTACTGAGATGGTCTTGGAAAGTGATCACCTTGATTAGGGTGCATAATATTTTAGTGAAAGGATACAATACATAGAGCATTCACAAAGAGAAGACACCATTTTTTGTCCCATCCCAAACTATACACTTACATTGACCAAAGATTTCAAGTATAACGCTGCAATATAGGCATTTCAAACAAAGGTATATGTGTGAAACTCTATAAATATATAGTCTAGTGAGGGATTGTGCACTTAATGTGTAAGGGAAAAAATCAACTATCATATGAAAAAAATCATATCCCATATAGAAACTAGGGTGGACTAGATGAACCTCATTGGAGTGAAACAAGTAGCCAAGTACTATTAAAGCATATTTACCATCTCCATAGCATCAATTGCTCAGTACATATGGACATAAATAGTGATATAATGATTACAATGGTCAAAATTCCAGTCAATTCGACCATCTGAGCCACTAGAGAGCTTAATCCCTAGACTCAAGGGGGTATTATGTTATTTATAAATTATGAAAGTAATCCTTAGGTCTATTTATGGCATATAAGGGTGCATTCCTTCAATTAGGGATTCTTTCCTTGATTTTAGGGTTCCACATTGCATGTTTGACTTGTGGAGTGATTCAAGGGATTTAGCTCCCCTAATCAAGATCCACGAGCTTCCTTTATTGCCAATATGAGTAGGTAGAACCTTATTTGACTATTTTGAGTATATTCCTCACATGCATGAGTTTATCATGCAATTGATCCTTACTTTTCGGTGTCTAAGCCTACTTGTCCAATCAAGTTGGTTATGATCTTGTTAACTCATCTCTGAGAAATTGCATGGCTAATTAACGGAATTTGGGATCTAGGTAAGCACTAACTATTGGGAATATTAATCCTTTGAGGGTTAATCATTGTATCCCTATTCACATGAGATAGATACCAAGAGTCATAGTGAATAGGAAAATCCATTGGGATTCCATGAGACACCTTGTAATTTGGAAACTGGAAACCAAGGGTGTTATCAATGTATGTATATGTACATATGTTAATGAGAAAAATCATCACACACTTATCTATCCCTTGTGTATTTGGATTTGTTTTATTCAATTTGATTATATTCCCTATTGAGCATCCCAATAGTGGTATCAGAGACAATGTGTGTTTTTGTGTGGGTTCTTCATTCACCTCTTTGTATCGATGCTCGTGGTTTTCATAATCATCTATATATATGAATCATATCTCCTCCTGGGTGAATATGCTCTGTTATGTGCATGGGTGAGTTCTAGGAAACCTTGATGTTTTTATCCAGTTATTCTTTCTATCATGAGTCATTTTTTTTTTCTATTTCTAAAATGCATTACCTATTGCACGATGTATCTAGGATCTCTATATTTATGTAGAAGATATAGTTTCTCCTCTTGTGAGTGCCATATCCATGTGTGTATCATTTCTCGGTACCATTTCTAGTAATATTATATCCTGGTGGGTTGATATCTATACATGTTATTGCATGCTAATCTCATTGAGAGTTTATTATGTTAGCACTTAATTGTATGCACTATATTGAGTACTATGGAATTTTGTCAATTCACCAGAAATTCCTCTAGACATAACGGTTCTATTGGTTGTCGTTATTCCCTAGTTTAGTTCATCCTCCTTGTTAGATTTTTATCATTTAAGCAATATGATCTTAGGATCTTAACTGAGAGAATAACATGCACAACAATCAATCATAAGAGATTTTCCTCAGGGAAACCATAAAGGAGAAAACTCCGCAACTTCTTTAGAGATAGAATGAGCACAATTAGAAAAAGTAAAACCTAAAAAACACAAAGATGATCTTCTGACAGCAGTTGTCTTTTTCTCTGATCCTAGCTCCTTCTCTCTCACTCATGCACCCCAGTTGAGTGAGTGTGTGTTTAATAAATAGAGAGGATCACTCTCTATTTATATTATTTCGTTCACTTAATATTTGGCGCTGTTATGTATGCTCAAGTAATCCCAACTCAATTATGTAGGCTCGAGTAACCACAACTAGGGTAATAATGAATCAACTTACATTAACTCATCAGGACCGACTTCTCTAGGAGTGTCTAACAACCCTAGTGCCCCACAACTATAGGGACTTTAACCCTTGATCAATAAGGAGGGTTACTCTCTATGACTTTACATGACTTGTTTACATTATTGATGCTTCCCGATAGGAACATCGAGCTACAATACATAAGATATACAAGTGAATACATTTCGAAGTTACAAATACATCAACACTCCCTCTTAACTAGGAAGGTATTCTCTTGACACAATTCATCAGCACAAGTCTTCTTATATGGATCATCATTAAATCCTCATCATCAAGTCATCATCATCAAGTGTGGATCATCACTGCATCATCATCAAGTCTGGATCATCACTGGATCATCATCAAGTATGGATCATCACAGGATCATCATCAAGTATGGATCATCACTGGATCATCATCAAGTATGGATCATCATAGGATCATCATCAAGTCTGGATCATCACTGGATCATCATCACTGCTTCTGCTATCTAAAACAAATGGTGCTATCTCTCAATTCTACTTGTCACAGGAAGTTCTACAGAGCCATCCCTTTTTCATGTTGGTTTTAGGCCTAGCCTCCATGTAGGTCTTGTTACCACCTAAGATGTACTTAGTGGTTTTTGGTCAAGTGAGCCTGGTGAACCAGACAAGGATAACTTGTTCGGACTTTAGAATACCTTCAGTCTTGGTTCTTGGAAGCCTTGTTGTACTATATCACATGTTCATACCCCATGGGGGAATTGCAATAAATGTTCTAGCATGATAGTGTCTGTAAAAAATTCAGTCTCTTAGACTTTATTTGTCAATCCGATCAACCCAGGGTGTTTTTTCCCTTGGTTATTATTGGTTGTTGAATAAATGACTGATAGTTTCTAAGTTTTTCACCCCATACCTCCAAAGTTGGGGTGGTCGGCTCGGAATTTAGGCCTATTGAGGTTATTAGAGTCTATGTGTCAATGTATAAACATGCTAGACATCATGTTCGAGTCATATGAACATGTCTAAGTCCCCCTTGGTTTTTTTCATTTTTTTAGTTTTTTCAGTGTTTTTTATTAAAATTTAATTTTTCCAAAACTTAGGCTATTTTTTAATAGTTTAATTGGAAAATTTGATTTTGTAATAAAAATGGGCCAAATAATCAGTTTCAGTCATGTAGGTGCTCATTTTCAAGCTAAGAGCACCATGTAAACCCATGGACCCACTATTTCCTAGTTTTGAGTGATTTTTCATCACTCAAGTCAGAAAGCCCCAAAAAATCAATTATTGATTATTTTAATTAATAAATTGATGAATAATGGAGCAAATCCAAAATCATAGATTAGTGGATTCTCAACTGATTTGATTTAAATCAGTCAGATCTAAACCAGATTGTCTGGATATGACAAATCCTTGACTGAAGGAGGTGATATGGACAGATCCAGAGTTGAACTTCAGCATCCTTTATGGGGAATTTCTCCCTTCCTCTCTCCTCCACACGTTTGGGTTCATCTGGATGAGTTTTGGTGGATGCTTCAGTCAACAGGTTGAGGTGTCAGTTAGATCAGCCCCCCGATTGACAGTTGCACTCAGTGAGACTCAGATCTGGCTAAACTAGACACAGATCAAGCATTGATGGACTCTCCTTCAGCTACAGTGGTCTATCTCCTTGGGATTTGCGCCCCCTGGGCTGGATCTCCTTTTTTTTGTATAAATAAAGCTTAGGATGCCTCTTCCAAGCTAGTTAGAACTAGGATTGAGGTGTTGTTTCTCTTGTATTGTATTGTTTATTATTATGGAATAAAGAAGCTTTGGAGGCAATATCTATGGTGTAATGCTTTTCATGTGTGGATGGTGATTGTCAAATGCTTATGACGTATAATCTGTGTTTTTTATCACTGCTTTTGCTGGTTAATTGTTGTCCTTGAAGGAGAGAGCTCCCTCCTGTTAGGGTAAGAGTTTATTCTAGTTTGATTTATGCTCTTACCGCTGCTTGTTTCAGATCTATTGGATTTGTATCTATTTTAAGTTTAATTGCATGCTTTCCAATTATCTCTTCCAGCAGCACCTATGTTTTAACCATCTGTTTGTGCAAGGATTTCTAAGTTGCAGGTGATATCGCTTGTAGAAGAGGTTGAGCTGGTTTGCATCTTCCTCATCTTCAAGATATTCTGAATGACATAGTTCCTTAGTGTTCCACCAAAGCAGACTCCAAAGCCCAATATTCCCAGGCTTCCAAAACTCTTTCTTTCTCTTCCTCCTTCAAAATCTTAATTTCTCTTCAACTTGGTTACTTTTAAAGAATCTTATTGCTTAGATCTGTCTCACAAACAAAATTACATATATATCTAGTTAGTAATATCCTTTATTAAGTTTAGATCTCAGTTCCGTTTTGCATATAAAGTCATATTTTAAGAGATCTAGCTGAAATTATCCTCTTTTTTGCAAGCATTTTAAAGAAAATTTGTAGCTTGCTTTTAAGGTAGTTTTCTTTGCTGTACTTTAAAGTTTCATATTCTGAAATAAAAGTGCACATCTCATTGGATGCCCAAACAACAAGCCAAGATCCCAAGGAAAGCTTGCTTTCCTTGGTTCCTTTTTTTGCAAAACTAGATTACCCCAACTTAACAGATTTTTACTTAGTTTTTTTTCGGTAACTAGTGTGGTGACCCGAAATACTTTTAAAGTGTGTTTGGGCACATTTTATTTTAATTGCTCGTTTTTTTTTAGCATGTCTAACAAAAAAGAGAAGGATACTCTGCCCAATTTCTGACTCTTGGACGAACCAGAGCTTCCCGGAAGCTTACCCCAACGCTGTGTTTTAATTCTAGCTTGTTACAAGATTTTTGTAATCCTTTGGATCCTAGATAAAAAGGACCAAAGTGAATCAATTTCAATTTGCTGATATTTTAAATCATTACTAATAAAAAGAAAAGGTCCTTTCAAATAGGCTCTTTCGAGCCTATTCACCATCCCCCCTGAGGGGATTTGCGTTCGTATCTTTTTTTTCTTTTCATTCCTTTTTTTTTTGTAATCTAGCATAGTTCTAATTTGTAGGGTAGTATAATTTGATTTATTATCAATTCCATATTCCATATCTAAGTTTTCAAAGTAATTTAATACTTACCCCACGACTTCCCGATTGACCCGAAAGGGGAAAGAGATACGTGGTAGGACTAATTAGAAAACTGACATTGTGTATCTTGGTTTTATTTTTCATCAAATGTTTGTTCAGTTTTAATAAAATTAACCCCTCCTTGATTCCCCGATTGAGATCCACTTGGATCGAAAGAGGTTCCTAGAGGCTTTTCTTTTTAACAAGAACACCCATCTCAAAATTTACTAAAATTGACAAGACTCCGGTGTGTATGCTATGCACTTGACTGTGGTTCATCCGATCAGTCAAGCTGCATCAAAATAATTTGAGTGACTAGAATAATTAGGATTCACTCTCCCAAATTGACAAACCATCAGGTGAAAATCCAACACCTCGATCAAACCATTACGGTTGCAAAATACCCAAAGGAAGCAGGAACTCCTGAAAAGTGACCTAGGGGGGCACCGATCTCTGTTACACCTGCAAGTGCATTATGAACAATAGCCTCAGAGACTCCATTCAGCCTACATATTCCTTGCAGGTATCCATGAAGGTTTAGTTTTGGACATACTCCAAGTACTCTCGGGTATATCTGGAGTCCACCCCTTCGCCTAATTTTAATAAACTAATATTTCACATTAACTTAAAATGTACCAAGAGGCAATCGCAAAACATTCACTCCAAGCACATGCAAGTACATTGATTATCTTTTGACTCCATTTTAAGGCACTGGCTATTTTCTTTCTATATATATATTGTGTCTCAGCATTGTGCTTTCGTGCGCTCTATTTGTATATTGTCATCTATGGTTGTTTATGGTTAAATTTCAAACTCCTAAGTAACTCATTCAATTTAACATCACCATACTAAATAATTTTTCCTTAGTAACTTAATAGGTTCTATCCCCCTTGGCTTCGTTAGGAGTTGAGCCTAAACAGAGGAGTCAAGAACAAGGTGATAGCCTTGACTCGATACTTTCCCCCAAGGACACACCGAGTGGCTTGAATATTTCTGCCACGTGACCCAGGTGTGTGAAAGGTGGCAATAGGTCTTCATCGTCTTCAACACTTATTTCTAACCATGGAATGAACCATGTTATAAAGTCCCACCCAACACTTACATATGACCATGGGAGGGACACATCCAAGAACCATATCAGAAAGGAATTCCCAGCACTCACATCTGACCATGGGAGGAACACATCCAAAACCCATGTCAGAAATCCCCAGCACTCACATTCGACCTCATCTTTTCAGAAAGGATCTGTACTTACATCTGACCTCATCTTTTCAGAAAGGCTCTGCACTTACATCTGACCTCATCTTGTTAGAAATGCTCTTCACTTACATTCAAACTCATCTAATAAAAAAGGCTCTACACTTACATCCGACCTCATCTTGTCAGAAAGGATTTGCACTTACATCTGACCTCACCTTGTCAGAAAGGCTCTGCACTTACATCTGATCATGTGGGAACACATCCCGTAATCACATCATAATGGATCTGCACTGATCATGTGGGAACACATCCCACAATCACATTAGAATGTCTCTACACTGATCATGTGGGAACACATCCCACAATCACGTCAGAATGTCTCTGCACTGATCATGTGGGAACACGTCCCACAATCAGATAAGAATGTCTCTACACTGATCATGTGGGAACACATCCCACAATCACATCAAAATATCTCTGCCCTTACATTTGACCATGTGGAGCCCAGCCTTCCACCATGTCAGAAAGGTTAACGGACACATCAATTCCCTTTGGAGGGAACCTCGAACTGGAGAACACCAAGTTTCTCCCTGAAGTAATTAAAATTCACTCTGACCATTTCTAGCATAGAATCATATCAGGGCTGATTACATCTAAGGATAACCTGTGAGCTTCATCAGGACCGATTACATTTGAGGACAATCTATAGGACCATTTACGTCTGAGCAACCTACGAGCTTCACTAGGATTTTATGCTCAGATAACCTGTCTCACTGACTATGCTAGACCTCCCTCTTTCAAGAGATCTTGATTTGGATCACAAATTGGAGCTTCACTGCTCCTCTCTGCATCATACAAAAAATGCAAGTCAGATCAATTAAATCAGATAGGAGAAACATACTACCTCACAAGTAGCAAGTGGCAACATATTTTTCCCTCACTGTACTCAGTGCCATGCAAGACTCCATCCTATCAAACCAAGAGATCACACTTAATCTCATTCTGAAGCAGCACCCAAAGTGTTATTTCCTATCAATGGCACTTCCTGCCCAATCTGAATCCACATGACCATGCAGGTTAGTCTTCTGATTTGAATCAATGAACAAAACATCGGACAATACATCGTGGCATCAACCGTCTCTGATGAAGCACCACTCAATAGCTTCAGGTTCGATACCATAGGTGTGGACATGTCCTTGGAGTCCATCATCCCGAACCTCTTCAGGATCTATACTGCATACTTCCCTTACCCAAGGAAAATTCCATCTACATTCTTCCACACCTCCATGCCTAGAAAGTAGTATATCATATCCAATTCCTTCATCTTGAACTCTACAACAAGTCTCCTTCTTGCAACTTTAATGAGTTCCACTTTTCTGCCAGGAACAAGTCATCGACATATAACAGGAGCATCATTGGTATTCCACTTTCAACCTTGAAGTAAAGGTTGGAATCCGCTTTACTCTCAGTAAATCCTAGAGTCATCAATAATCTATCCATCCTGCCATACCAAGTCGAACCTCAGGATCTTCTGCAGTCACTCCCTATGCCTTTCATACTCTATGTATTGAAAAATTATGTACTGGAGTGACAAGTAGCTTCCTCTACTACTAATATTTTATGTATCCATCTAGGGTCACTGGATACCAAGATCCTCTATCTTGAACCTTTTCAAAATTTCTTCTCGCACCCATCTGTGAGCTTGTCACCCTCTATAGGATTTCATCTTCAACCTTGTAGCAAAGGTTAAGATCTTCATCACTCCAGGTAATCTTCAAGCTCCTCATTTATGTGTTATCCCATGGGTGTCTTTTGAGCTCGTACAAGGCCTTCTTTAATTTTCACACATGATTTTTCCTATCATGTGTCTCAACTCCCAGTGGCAGCAAATGTCTCTTCGTAGTCTATGCCTTCTTTCTGTGAGAAGCCTCGAGCTACGAATCTTTCCTTGTATCCTACGATGTTACCATACACTTCATGATGGATCTTGTAGATCCATATGGAAGAAATTACGAACTTCCCTTCAGGTCTCAATACTACATCCTAGACATCATTCTTCTTGTGCTGGTATTCTCCTTCCCTTTCTTCTTGGCTACTTCTTCATAACTGGAAGGCTTTGCATCAATGATGTCACTCGACAGTGTCACACGACTGGAGTATCTCTGAGGCCTCTTTATTTCCTTGAAAGTAACATCATATTATTCTTCATCTTTTATTATTTTTGGAACTGTCGTCACTTGTTCTTCGGAACAAGTCTCATCCTTCTTTTCTTGTAAGTGATTTTACGTGATCTTTCCTACAAGTCAAATGCATTTGTATGGTTAGAAAAATTTCATAAGGCATATTCACAATGGAAAATTCTGATGCATAAAGATATAATCATGCAACTACTTTAGCCAATACAACATTCATACATATCTCACGGAAACTTTTCTAGATGCCTTCCATCTCTACCAAGACATCATTGAGATTGTGCACTAATCTAATATGTCAGCAAAGAGGTTTCATTCTAGATAAGTAGCAATGGAGAGTTGTATAGCACCATGAGCTACTTACCCATAACATGCATATTAGTAGTATACTATCATTAATGCAAACATTCTATCATGCATAATACATCAACTGAATATAAACAAATGCATACCAAAACAATATCATGAAATGACAATTCAATACTTATCTTTATTTGTTTCATGGGTAGACTCCTTCTTTGAGCTTCATCATCTTCTTCATTCATAACAACATCATTTCTTATCCAAGTGATTAAGATGGATAAGAGGTTCTTCAAGAATTGAGTTCTTCATATTCCTGATTGCGTGAGGTATCTTCTTTGAATCATGAAATCTTGATCTTCAGTTGCTCCTATCTTCTTTTCTCTTATTATGAGTCGAGCTTCATCTTGTGTGTGCTCTTCCTAGAGTCTGCTGAAAGTAATCATTTCCTTCTGGCACACATTCTTTGAATGAATGAATCCCATGATCATGGGAGGCCATTCAAGGTGGTTATCACAATGTATACATTCTCTACTTCTTCATCCACTGCTTCAAGTTGTTCTTTGATTTGAGAGACCCTTGTAAAGTATGATTGTATGGTCTCTGCATTCTGAATATTCACATTCTTCAATTGGTTTCTTAAAGTCATCTTCCAATTTATGTTCTCCCCTTTAAATAGGTTGGTTAAGGAATCAAACATCTCTTTAGGTGTCTTTGGGGAAGACACTTGTGGTATAAGGTGATCCTTGATTGAATCAGCAATGATTTTCTTAGCCTTGACCAAGTTCTTGTTGTTTAAGGCTTTAGCCTTATCTCTCTCTAGAACTGGAACCTTTCCAGTTATGTAGGTTTCCAATTCATTTTCTTAAAGAACCATTGAGATCCAATACTTCTATGCTTGGAAGTTGTCAATTTCACCAAGATTGTCATCAAGCTAGTGTGATTACTCATTTTGAAATGAGAACCTCAAAAGTAAATAGCAAAAGATTAGATCTTACTGATTTGAGGTATTCGTCCTGGTTCTGGAGCTGGCTGATCTAGGGTTTGTGAGAGAAACCCTAATTTTCAAAACTTGAATATTTATAATCTTATTGGATAGAAAGATTCACCTCCTCAGGGTGATCTATCCAATGTACTCCTTTTCTGAAAATAGTGGAGGGAAGCTCCTGAAATAGGAAGCCCTAGTTTTCCAATTTCCTCTGCAGAAATGCCTAATATTGTGTTTGCGATATCTCCGTAATTACTACTCCTCTGTGTCTAAAAGTTTGTACTGCAGTAGTCTATTCTTCCATGTTTCCAATACCACAGGTTTTACCAAAATTAGTTTCACCAATTTGGACTTATGAGCGTCTTCCCAAGGTGACTTGTTTCAGGATTGATCAACATAGCGAAGTTGTATGGACTGCCACATGTCACTGTTTCACCTTAGAGGTCTAAACATTTTACCACAAAAAGTACATTCCATGCCCTATATGGAACATCTTGCAAAATTTCATTTGGATATTTATAGCCCACGATATTGCAATTCTCCCTAGGTGTCCCGTTTAGGGATGAATCTTGGAAGAGGCTGGAACCCTGATTTGGAGGAATCATATCTCCCAGAATATAGAAAATATGAGATGGAAATGTTTACATAGGGTAAATTAGGAATTTATCTTTGGCCTCTGTAAATTTTGTCCCTTGAGACTTATTCAATGCCGAGATATAGCGAATGTACCAAATCTACCGATTTTAGTATTTTAGGGTTTTTCAGGCCCAAGGTCAAACTAGGGTTTGACTTTCCTATCGTTTTACCCAACCAAAAATATCGACCTTGGTCTCTAAATTTCGATTTTGATGAGGAGAGCAATCCTATGCTGGGCTCACTCAAAAATTTGTCTTTTGTGAAAATCCCTAATTTCTCGCAGCAAAAATTGAAAATGCTCGGAATCAAATTCTGCTTTGACAGAAAGATGCGCCCTTCAATGGAAAGTTAGCCTAGCATCCTTTTGCTGATGGATTGTGGAGAGAGACAATAAAATTAAGAATACCTAGCTTCTGCAGCTACATAGTGTCTTCTTCTCAGGTTAGCTCTGATACCATGTTAGATTTTTATCATTTAAGCAATATGATCTTAGGATCTTAACTGAGAGAATAACATGCACAACAATCAATCACAAGAGACAATAGACATAAGAGATTTTCCTCGAGGAAACCATAAAGGAGAAAACCACACAACTTCCTCAGAGATAGAATGAGCACCAATAGTAAAATTAAAACCCGAAAACACAAATATGATCTTCTGACAGCAATTGTCTCTTTCTCTGATCACAGCTCCTTCTCTCTCACTCATGTGCCCCATTTGAGTGAGTGTGTGTGTAATAAATACAGAGGCTCACTCTCTATTTATATTCTTGCATTCGCTTAATATTTGACTATGTTATGTAGGCTAAAGTAATCCTAACTCAGTTATCTAGGATCGAGTAACCACAACTAGGGTACTAATGAACCGACTTACATTAACTCACCAGGGCCGACTTCTCTAGGAGAGTCTAACAACCCTAGTGCCCCATTACTGCGGGGACTTTAACCCTTGATCAATAAGGAGGGTTACCCTCTATGACTTTACATGACTTGTTTACATTACTAATACTTCCCAATAGGAACATCGGGGTACAATACATAAGATATACAAGTGAATACATTCTGAAGTTACAAATACATCAACACTCCTCTTCTATTGAATGGAGCAACCATCATCAAATTTAACCCTAATGCAACATTTTGTTTATGAACTCTAGTATCCCTATGTGTGAATGATTTCCTGTATACAACTTATTTTTGCATGCTTGCATGATACCATGCATCTCCTCCATAACTACCAACATATATCCACCCTCTCATGATACCATGCACATTTATATTCAAACTCGTACATTTTTTTTTTGTGCATCGAGGTTGTTTCTCATTCCATCTCACAACACTGATAATTAGGCCCATATGTGTTGAATGAAAAATGCTCCTCTCCACTACCATCTAATGAAAATTCAATTAGGGCTTAATAAATTACCTATAAATGAAGACAATGAGATGCAAGATGTTGAATTGAAGAAATATGTGTTCAACCTTAGGTGTGCATAACCAAAGCCGAAAAATGGTATATGTGCTTTGATTTTGTAAACCATGCTCTACTTGTTCATATATCGTTGGCTACATTCTTTTTCATGCTTTTTTCCTTGGTCCAATTGTGTGCAAACTCTAATCTCTCATGAGCATGCTGACTGTATGAAGAACTAGTGAAGTGAACCTTGCAATGGAGTACTCCTATGTATTTCTGCATTGAAACTACATCTGAAGATTAGATTTGTTTCTTACTACAACATTGAAACTGGTGCATTGTGACTTAGAAAGAGACATGATTCTTGAACTTTGATAAAATGTTGAGTGAAGGTGTTGGTGCATACTACCTTCTATATATTCTATGAAAACCCCAATTTATATAAGTGATGAGATTTGTGGAGATCATTTGGAAAGTGGAGTGCTGTCGTGAAGAGATTAACATCTCATGAAGTGGTTGGAATCTCCATTGTCAAGATATGTGGAGTGCTATTAGACTTTGTGAAGAATTTTTGAGTGATTGTGTTTGAGTTATCCTTTCCTGAATATCGAGGCTACTCACTCTCCCTTTGTTCACCAATCAAGACTTTATTCAAGTGTGTGCACATAAATAGTTGTGTGGAGTTGTTGTTGCACATGGCCTAGAGAAATCGTTGAAGGATGTATATTATTTTTGTGTTGGAGTTGGGAATATCATTGAAAATATCATTTTGTTGAGATAATATTATGTTGCCTCTCCTCCAAATACCATGAAATGAGCCTTGAATTGGACATGGAACTGTGATAGATGTGATACCTAAACCCTAATGTGTGAGATCATCCCCTCCTGGAGACTGGCATCAGTGGTATTCCTAGCTAAGGAGTGGTTATTGCTATGTGTATATTAAATTTAAATTGTGGTAGTGATTGTATATTTTTGCATATTAAATCAATATATTTTAGACTTAGCATTAGCATGGGTGGATTCTTGGATCTCCACTAAAGACAACAGATTCAATTTTTATTTAAAATTAGCTATGCACTCTAACCTTATAGTGTATTTTTGTTATACATAATATTGGTCCTCAAAATAACAATTTTTGTGAGGCTTGGAACATCTCTTTGTGTGCTAGATTTGAACCATGGAGTTTTAATTGTATTGCACATGCTACATTGGAATATGTAGTAGAAGATACAGATAAATGGAGCCAACTATCCCCACTCATGAATATTGTTGTTGCGTGTAGTGAGTGTTATAACTAGATATTGTTCTTAGTTTATCTGTTCTTTTTGTCCTAATTTTCAACCGTTGGTTTAAAATGATTTTACATTTTATGTTGATTTTAAGAATTTTGGACAATCAATAATTTTGGTTGGATTTAATGCTTTTAATGGTTGAATTATTTCATTATTTTAGTTTTAAGGTTTGTCTTTTGAGATTATTAGTTAATATGTACATCTTTAAGCTTTCAAAAAATTATAATTAAAGTTTGTTCCAAGTTTTGATTTATAATCTAACTCTCATTTTTGAGTCCTTTGTCAAATATTTTCATGAGGAGATTCCTGTAGCAGCTCTGTTTTTCCTATTTTTGTCATTGTCATTGGGAGACGATTATGAGGGGATAGAAACGAATTCAGGAAAACCAAAAGAGGTTTTTGTCCAGAACAGAATCTTTCACAAAAACCTCTCTCAGTTTTGTAACAACTAGTATCATTTGAGAGATTAGAATTCATCTTTGTGGCCTATTTTCAGAGTTTGAATTATTTAATAATTTCCTGTTTTAGTCACCAATTTGCAGCATGTATTCCGATCAATGGAAGAAGAAGTTTGAAAAACCAAGAGAGGTTTTTTTTAATAACATACTCATTTAAAGACATCTCTCTCAGTGTTTTCACAAATGTCTTATATTGAGATATATGAAGGTGTTTTTGAGACCCAAATTGCCGGAAATTCGCCAAATTTTCCCAAATCCGATTTGCTATTTTTGGGTTAATTATCTTTAAATATTTTGAGTTATCATGTAACTAATTGATGTAACTGTTTCAAATTTTGACCTAGAAGGTAGTTATGGAACTACTTTACTTTTGTAATGATAAAAGGAAAACAAACATACAGTTTTGTGGTGGGATTTTTCACTCAAGGAGAGGCTTTTGGAGCTTTGATTTCTCAAGCTAGCACTTATAACTCTTATGTAAGTGGATGAATGTTATTGATTATATATAAAATAATAAGCCATTTTACCTGTCATGCTTTTTCATTTCTGATCTGGTTGATTGCTCAGTATACAATTTCATTTCTTGTTTAAAGGTTTATTCATGTAAATGCTTGTAGCTTGTGGGTGGATTAGTATTTCATGTGTAATGTTTATGGATTATTGGGATGTGTTTGATCCCCAGTTTATCCAACTTGCATGATTCAGTTCTATATTAGCTTGTGGATGTTTATTTCCTCCTTGCTAATGAAGTTTTTAAAACCAAAACCCTAAAAACATGTTTTACTTAATTTTATTTATTGAGATTGTGTTAGTTTGTTCTTTAGTAGTTTGAGAACAATTTCTGGCACTAACATCTTTGGCGCCATTGCTGGGAATGAAGCTGAAGTATATCTTCCCTGGGATATCATTATTCATCTGATTTTGAGAGGTGAACAAAGTCAGAAAATCTTTTAGACTACAATTTTTCACCGGTGACTCCACGATTAAAGATTCCACTGCAAGGAGAATTTTGTTGACAGAAAAATGAAGAAGCCAAATGGAAAGATTGGGTATCAGCTTATTACTTTAATCCATGAGGTTTTTTTCTTATTCATCAGTTCTTTCCTATATTTTCCATTGCATTTCAAAAGAATTATTTTTTGTTTTGTCTATTTCGATGATCATAAAGCTTCAAGTACATATCCCTCTTTGGAAGAAGAAAATCTGCATTCTTCTTGTTTTATTGATGTTGATCATATTCCTTCATGTGAAATACATGTGCAGCATGATATACATATACTCATATCTCTTGAAGCTGATTATTCTGGTCATCTTGTAGAGAATAAAGCTAATCTATTACTTTCTACCATCACTGCTGAAACTTGTGAACATCTTGTTGAACCTGATTTGCAACTCACAGATTTTCAGTCTAGACTTAGACAGAAGATGTTTAAACCTCTTAGGCTGCAATATCTTTTACATCCTTACCCTTCCTCCTTTGTTGAATATCTTCCCCATTTTACTAGAAAAGACCATATTACAGCAGAGAAGCATTTAGAATCTTTTCATAATTTCATTGATAATTTTGAAATCATGCATGAGGATGTTGTCATGAGGTTATTTTTGAAATCCTTTGCTGGAGATGCTGGGTTTTGGTTTCGAAATTCAAAATCTGATTCAATTGGATCGTGGGAAGAGTTACATGATGTCTTTTTGAAGGATTGGGGTAAGAATAAATCTTATGATCAATTTCTTTCCAAATTTTATAGTTTGAAACGAGAGAATGATGAGACAATTACTAAATTTAATTGGAGGTTTCAAAGTTTTTATATCAGTATGCCTTCGGAGATCAGACCTTTGGAAAAACTTGCTATGGTATATTATGTTATGGCTCAACATTGAGATCTTGTCTTTTTCCTGTTAGAAAGGAAATCATCATCTTTAAGACAATTTTTTGAGAATGCAAAAGGAGTGGAGGAGAACATCCGAGCTTGCAAAATGCTTCAAGATCAGGCTCATGTTGAAGATATACAAGCTTATGAACATGAAGAAGAACATAGGTATCATTCAGATTTAAGACAATTTTCTTCATCATTTTCAGATTTTCATATGAACAAGGATATAAATGATGCTTGTGTTGATTCTTCATATCAGTTTGCTGACTTTTTCAATGATAATATACTTTCAGTGGATTATAGTAGAAATTTCTTAGTTCCTGCTATGATATTATCATGTTAAGAAGAAGAAGTTGTTGCTCTTCAACCTCTTACTATTGATATAAGAAATAAGTTGTCATTCTTGACTTATGGTCACTTTCAAAATTTTATTTGTTCAAGTTTTGATCAAGGGTTTTATTTAAAGGTCGAGAAGCAGTTTGAAAAGCTCTTGGTTTCCATTCTTGATCCAAAGTTTAAAAAGAACAACAATGGAGAGGAAGAGAATGCTTCAGTTTATGATGAATATAATGAAGACATTGAAGTTTTAAATCAAAAATTTCATGATCCCGTGGCTTCTTGGATGGAGTTGTATTTTTCAAAGGTTTCTAATGCTCCAACTTTTGGCATACTTCCTATTTCCAGTCATAAGTATCAGCTTCCTACATACTCTTTATTGCATTTATCACATATTTTATGGGGTTTCTCAAACAGTAGCATGCATGGAATTATGATTCTCGGTCAAATGGTTTCTCGGCTTCACTGCAAGTATGATTACACTTGATTGGGTTGTTTCCTCCGATTAGAAGTAGGAGTAAATAACAGAATAACCTCGCTATACGAGCATGTAGATTCTTTTCAGTATGTTGATTTGTAGTAGTATTTTTTCATTTTAGAGGTATGTGTTCAGAGTTTGAGAAAGTTGCATAGATTTGGTAAATGACTCCATCAGCAAATGAATAAGGCACAAGGTCTGCAGGTTCTTGAAGCCTCACAAGGAGGACTTCATCCTGCACCAAGAGCCAACTGTTATAACTAGATCTTGTTCTTAGTTTATCTTTTCTTTTTGTCTCCTAATTTTCAACAGTTGGTTTAAAATGATTTTACATTTTATGTTCATTTTAATAATTTTGGACAATCAATAATTTTTGTGGGATTTAATGCTTTTAATGGTTGAATTATTTCATTATTTTAGTTTTAAGGTTTGTCTTTTGGGCTTATTAGTTAATATGTACATCTTTAAGCTTTCAAAAAATTATAATAAAAGTTTATTACAAGTTTTGATTTATAATCTAACTCTCATTTTTTAGTCCTTTGTCAAATATTTTCATGAGGAGATTCCTGTAGCAGCTATGTTTTTCCTGTTTTTGTCATTGTCATTGGGAGCAGATTACTAGGATATGGAAACGAATTCAGGAAAACCAAAATATCATTTTTTCCACAATAGACTCATTCACAAAAACCTCTCTCAGTTTTGCAACAACTGTTATCATTTGAGAGATTTGAATTCATCTTTGTGGCATATTTTCAGGGTTTGAATTATTTAATAATTTCATGTTTTAGTCACAAATTTGCAGCACATATTTCGATCAATTTAAGAGGCATTTTGAAAAACCAAGAGAGGTTTTTGTTAATAACATACTCATTTAAATACACCTCTCTCCGTTTTTGCACAAGTGTCTCGGATAGAGAGATATGAAGGCATTGTTGAGACCCAAATTTCTGGAAATTCGCCAAATTTCCCCAAATCCGATTTGCTATTTTTGGGTTAATTATCTTTAAATATTTTGAGTTATCATGTAACTAATTGATGTAAATATTTCAAATTTCGACCTAGAAGGTAGTTATGTAACTACTTTACTTTTGTAATGATAAAAGGAAGACAAACATATAGTTTTGTGGTGGGATTTTTCACTCAAGGAGAGGCTTTTGGAGCTTTGATTTCGAGCTTTGATTTCTCAAGCTAGCACTTATAACTCTTATGTAAGTGGATGACTGTTATTGATTATCTATAAACTGATAAGCCCTTTTACCTGTCATGCTTTTTCATTTCTGATCTATTTGATTGCTTAGTCTACAATTTCATTTCTTGTTTAAAGGTTTATTCATGTAAATGCTTGTAGCCTGTGGGTGGAATTAGTATTTCATGTGTAATGTTTATGGCTTATTGGGATGTGTTTGATCCCCAGTTTAGCCAACTTGCATGATTCAGTTCTGTATTAGCTTGTGGATTCTTATTTCCTCCTTGTTGATGAAGTTTTTAAAACCAAAACCATAAACCAAAACCCTAAAAACCTGTTTTGCTTAATTTTATTTATTGAGATTGTGTTGGCTTGTTCTTTAGTAGTCTGAGAACAATTTCTGGCATTGACAGTGAGATTGTTGAAGACTTCCATTAGAAGGTGATGTCTTATATTTTCAAAGTAAAGTTGTTGCATATTGTTTCACTATATTTTGTGGATTAACTCCATCTTCAGTAAAAGGACTGAATTGTGTTGTAAATATTGTCTTAGATATTGAAGATTGTGAGGAGTAGTTGGTAGGGAAAATTTGTGTAAAAATGCCTCGTGTTTCTGTGGCCTTGACACCACAATGGATCATCATTACTCAAGGAATCTTAGGTAAATTATATTATAACTTGCAAATATTCATCTTTCTAAGTTTTATTGTATTTTTTATACTTGCAATTGTTCCCTTGTAAGGGTCAAATTGAAACTGAGTTGTATTTGGGTGCATTCTCAATTTAACCCGACACCCTTTTTACATTTAGAGTTGAATTATTAATTGTTGAGTTTTTTTACAAGGGTGGATTTGCAAGAAGCTCTTCATTATTTGAGTGAGTCTTTAAGCACAATTTTTCAATGGCTAGAATCAATGGTTTAGTAGAGTTAGTGAACACTCTACTTCTCTCTTATTTCGACAACACTGTCATGGTTGACAAGACAAATCTCACTCATAATCGAAATTGTGTACAATATTCACAAGACACACTTGAGTTCCTGAAACTTGAGTCACAACTCCAATAAGAATAAATACATTCTGAACTTGTTCATGTTTAGAACAATATTCTTTTTTATTCCTTTCAGCAACCTGCACAACATGATTCCACTTCAAAAGAACATAATCAAATTATTGGCTCCATGTCATAATCAAAAGAAAAAGAAGATGATGTTTTCCATACATATGATCAACTTGTTCTTTCCAATCCCATCATCATACCTTGGGAATAAATTATACACAACAATCATAGAACGGATCTTGGATACGAAAAGGAAGTGACATGTCACGTTCCTAATTTCTCCAAGCCAATCTAGTTTCAGAGTGCTAGGTTCTAAAAAGAAATTTCATATTCATCTACTCAAGTTTAGAGTTCCAAACACCAATATTGTGATTGAGTTGGCCATCTGAAATATTAGGTTTCTTATCTTCATCCTTGTAAGCATTGTGGAAAGCATACCCATTCTTCAGAAAGATGCTTCATTATGGAGAAATTTGCAAGAGAGAATATTTACTATGGGTGGATTGGTTCTTAGCAATGTTGTCAACAACCAAGAAGATATATATGTCATACTAGAGAGTTTGTTCACAAGTAATGCAACCTATTGCAATTGAGAGATTATATTCTCTTGACCTTGTTCGTGATAGGGGTGTGATAGATCGTTAGAAACAAGTGAGCAAGAACAAGTGAGCGGAATCCCGAAACAGTGCCAAAGTGATAGAAATAACATTGTTCCAGTTTCCAAAGCCTTGATCCACAAACACCTTGTTATCTCCCAAAATAAAATAAATTTATTTATGATAGTATGAAGAATTTAAATCATGCAATGAAGGATATGAAGATCATTGACATTGTGAAAGCCTTTGTTTTTTATTTGGACACTAATTTCACAAAGTTGTAGCTTCGGTGGCTAGGGAGAGGATCAGAATATCCCATTAGCCACCGAACGACGGAAGATAAATAACAGGTGGAAGTCCCCTTCGGCAGTCAGGCGTATTGCTAAACTTTTCACTACCTTCGGAACATTCTTAAACAGTGGTCGGAGAAGATAGTGGCTAAAGGTTCTGCCACTGTAGAGAAAAAGGTGACTAAAAGTGCCGCCACTGCGGAGAATATAGTGATTGAAATCTCCGATTCAAACTTCCACCAACCTTCGAAAGCGATGAAATTAGTTCAAAACTTCAAAACATGAAGGTATCAGCGAGTTAGTCCACTAAAGAGCCAAAATGGTAGAAGACTTACAGACTACGGGTTCCGCGAGCTGAAGAAAAATTTGGCATCGGAACTTGAAAACACTAACCATGGGAGAGTTAGTCCACTAAAGAGCCGTAACTGTGAAGAAAGACTTACTGTGAGTTTCGAAACAATACAAACTCATCGGCGTTGGAACTTACAAGGACCGTACTATCGGTGAGCTAGTTTCCTGAAGAGCCGCAACTGCGAAAGAAAGACTTATTGCGAGTTCTGAAACAATACAAACTCATCGGTGTCAGAACTTACAAGGACTAACTATCGACGAGCTAGTTCCCTAAGGAGCCGCAATGGCGGGAAACAAACTGACTACGACTTCCACCATAACATAAAATCACCGCCGACCGGAGAAACTAAAGACTACGGGTCGGAGTTTGAAAACATAAACCATCGGTGAGTTAACCCACTAAGGAGCCAAAACAGTGGAAGATATACAGACTATGGCTTCTGATCAATCAACATAAAATCATTCTGATAACGTGACAATCGGAAATTATCGGTGATCGAGAGAGATAAGGACTACAGATCGACGAATTTAAGGCTAAACTCCTCCGCAGTGTCGGCAGCACATATAACTAAAGCTCCATTTCCTTCGCAAAAATACTTCTGATAGCAATAAAATTTGTTCATTTCAGCCTCTGATCACCGACAAGCTAGTAAGGGAAAGCGTCGATGAGGAAACCGTCGCGACGCTAGGGACTTGGAGTGCCAAGACTGCGGCAACATTTAGACTTGGGGCGCTGATGTCATAGAAGACAAAGCTTCCAATCAGCGACTACGGCGACAAGGTAGAGGAAAATCCATTGGATTAGACATTGAGATTTGGAGCACCAAAACAGCAGTAGTGTTGAGACTTGGAGTGCCGATGAGCTAAAATAAAAATCCTCCGATCGGTGACTGCGGCAGCAAAGTAAAAATTTTCAGGAGGATTGAACAAGACTGGGCACTTCAGTTAAATGCTGATACACTGGATGTTGGTGGCAATTTCATAGTGAACTAGCAGTGGGAATGATCAGCGACCACTTTAGTCATTAAAAGACCGCTTAGTGAACTAGATCTTCACAATAGATAAACAAATAGTTAGCAAGGGTTTGAAGCCCTAATCTGGAAAAACTATTACTTTCAATTATTTTTGTGTAAACAGATCGGATTTTTAGGATCTATGATATTTTTAGAAGGCTATAAATCCCATGATTAAATTATTAATAAAGGTTCAACTCTAGGGATTTGTAAGCCTATTCTATTATCAAGCGTCTCATCTGGTTTATTCTTGATATAAGCTCTTTTGTTGTGATTTGTGTTGATGTAATTGTAACTTCGGAATGTATTCACTTGTATTTCTTATCTATTGTAACCCGATGTTTATTCCGGGATGTTATCATGTTATTTCATACCCCAATGTTCCGATTGGGAGAATCAATAATGTAAACAAGTCATGTCAAGTCATTGTGGGTAACCCTCCGACTGTCTAAGGGTTAAAGTCCCCGCAGTTCCGGGGCACTAGGGTTATTAGATTCTCCAAGTAGAGGTCGGCCCTAGTAGGGTTTTAGTCATGTCAGGATTAGTATAAATAGAGAGTTGGAATCTCTATTTAGGATACACCACTCACACACTCAAGTATGGCACATAGTTGAGGAAGGAGAAGACACTGGGGCTAGACGAGAAGAAGGTTACTACTGTCGGGAGTGCATCTTACTGTTTTGGGGTTTTACCTTTTGTGTTGATTCTATCTATGAGGAATTTGCGGGGTTTTATCCATTTATGGTTTCCCCAATGAAAAACACTATGTTCATTGTCTCTTGTGTTTGATTTCTATACTTGTTGTTCTCTCAGTTAAAGATCCTAACATAATGCTAGCTTGAGTGTTGAAAAACTAACATGGTATCAGAGCCAACCTGAGAAGAAGACACTATGCAGCTGTGGGAACTAGGGATTCCTACTTTGTGGATCTGTTTCCATAGATTTTCAGCAAAATTAAGGTGGAATAACTCTCCTCCTTAGGGCACATCTTTCTGTCGAAGCAGAATCCAATTTTGAGGTTTTTCAGTTTTGGACCTGTCACTACTGTCGAAAATTAGGGCTTTTCACAGAAGAGGAATTTTTTAGTGAGCCTAGGTCTGGATTTATCTCCTCCCCAAAATCGAAGTTAGGGATAAATTTCAAGGCATTTGGGTGGATAGAACTCCGGAAAAGCAAAACCCTAATTTTCTCCTAAACCAGCTCTGCAAGATTTCAGCTCAAGTTTCATATCCGACATCTTGACCTGGTAAGATCTAAAATATTTTGTATTTCCATTTGAGGTTCTCAGTTAAGATGTCTCATCATACCAAGCTTGATGAAAAGCTTGAGGGAGCTGATAACTTCTGATCTTGGAAGTATAGGATCTCCCTGGTCTTGGAAGAGAATGAGTTGGACTCCTACATCCATGAGGAGGTTCCAGTTCTAGAGGGAGATGAGGCTAAGGCCTTGCATAAGAATAAATTGCTTATGGAAAAGAGAATCATTGTTGATTCTATCAAGGACCATCTCATACCATAGGTGTCCTGTCTAAAGACACCTAAAGCTATGTTTGATGTCCTAACCAAATTGTTTGAAGGGAAGAACATAAACCAAAAGATGACTTTGAGAAACCAACTGAAGAATGCAGAAACAATCCTATGTTACTTCACAAGAGTTTCTCAGATCAAGGAACAACTAGAAGTTGTAGATGAAGAAGTGGAAAATGCAGAGATTGTGATGACTACCTTGAATGGCCTTCCTAGGTCACAGGATTCTTTCATCCAAGGAATCTATGCTAGAAAGAAGTTAGTCAAGTTCAGCAAACTATGGGAAGAATGCTCTCAAGAAGAAGCTCAGATAGTAGCTCGAGAAGAAAATATGGGAAGTGAAGATCAAGCTCTCATGGTACACTCCAAATCACATTTCAAGTCAACCAAAAGAATATCTCATAACTCCAGAGGTAAGCACTCTCACAAAGATAACACTAGAAAAGATTTATCTAGGATCATATGTTATACATGTGATGAAGCAAGACATTATGAAAGAAATTGTCCTAAGAAACAAAAACTAATAAAGAGGAGCAACAAAAGAAGACATCATGCTCATGCTGCAGAGGATGATGTACCATCCAAGAAAAGAACCAGCTATGAAAGTGAAGATTCTTCAAGTGAGGATGAATATGTTTTGATCTCCACTCTCACAGGTAACATTACTCATGGAAGTGATGGTTTTCCTTTATGAGACTGTTAGAACATGAATCACCTCACAAGGTGAAGCTGGGAGATGACTACCAATATCCAATAAAAGGTAGTGGGGAATATTCCTATAAGCTAGACTCTGGAAAGTCTCTAACAATGAAAGAAGTATTGTTTGTGCTAGGAATCAAGAAGAACATCATTTCCATATCAGCATTAGATGCAAAAGGAATATGATTTGCATTCATAGATGGTCGAGTCATCATGTGGCCAAAAGGAAAGACTATCGATGATGCGGTAGTAATTGGAGAACAAGAAGGAGGATTGTAAAAATTAAAGGGCCATCCAGAACAAGCCTTGGTCCATGACACAGTAGAGCCAAGTGAAATTTGACATAGAAGGCTTGCACATGTGCATTATAGAGCACTACCTATTGTAAGTAAAGCTATTGAAGGTCTTCCAAAAATCCTAGCAAAACATGATGTGGTCTACAAAGGATGTGCGAAAGGAAAGAATACAAACAAGACATTTCCAAGCAGTAAAAGCAAATCAAAAGGAATCTTGGAAATCATCCACTTCGATGTATGTGGTCCTATGTCATCAAATTCACTAAGCGGGTATGCATATTATGTTTCTTTCATTGATAATTTCTCTAGGAAGACATGGGTTTACTTCATGAAGAACAAAGACGAAGTATTCAGCAAGTTCAAGGAATTCAAAGCCTTGATTGAGAACCACACTGAAAAGAAGATCAAGACCATTCGATCAGATAATGGCGGAGAATTCACTTCAAATGAATTCAAAGAGATATGCAAAGAATCAGGGATTAAGAGGGAGTTGTCCACTCCTTACAATCTACAACAGAATGGGATTGCAGAGAGGAAGAATAGAACTATCATGGAAGCTACAAAAGCAATGCTTCATGATCAAGACCTTCCTATGCATCTTTGGACAGAAGTTGCCAAAACAACGGTGTATGTACAGAACCGTACTCCACATAGAGTACTTGAGAACAAGACTCCTGAAGAAGTCTTCTCCGGTAAGAAACCAGAATTCATCCATCTCAGAATATTCGGCTATCCAATATACATACACATTCCAAAAGAGAAAAGGAATAAATTAGATCCTTCAGGAAAGAAGGTTATATTTATGGGATACTCTGAAAGCTTGAAGGTTTACAGAATATATTTCCCATGATACAAGAAGATTAACATCAGCAGGGATGTGACATTTGATGAAGACACATCTTACAACAAATCCAGAAAGAGAACTGCTGAAGAACCTGAAGAAGCATAAGCACCTAGAGTTCATGATACAACCATGAACGAAGAAGCTCAAGAATAAGATCGAGAATTTGAAGAACCACAAAGACCTATAGATCCACCTCTGGAGAAGAATCCTCATAAGAGGAAACCTACTTGGGTATGAGAAATTATACAAGGTGCAAAAAGTTATGGGGCTCCAGAAGAAAATAACAGAGAAAGAAAGAGGACCAGATCTTGCTTTGGGTATGTAGCTTTACTATGTGATTTCATTGATAAAGAACCTTCCAGTTATGAAGAAGCTGCAGAACGGAAAGAATGTAAGGATGCTATGATCAAAGAATACCAATCGATCATGAAGAATGATGTTTGGGATGTTGTCCCAAGACTAGGCGGGAAGTCGGTTGTAACTTCCAAATAGATCTACAATATCAAACATGCTGCAGACGGTAGCATTGAAAAATATAAGGCAAGATTTGTAGCTCGAGGTTTCTCTCATAAAGAAGGAATAGATTATGAAGAAACCTTTGCACCTGTAGCCAGATACACTTTCATTAGATCGGTACTTGCTCTGGCTGCAGTGATGAAATGGAAGATACACCAGATGGATGTCAAGACTGCCATCTTGAATGGTGTAATGGAAGAGGAAGTGTATGTAGAACAACCACTCGGTTTTGAGACACATGACAAGGAGTCTCATGTGTGCAGATTGAAGAAAGCCTTGTACGGTTTGAAATAGGCACCCAGAACATGGTACGACAGAATTGATAGCTTTCTATCGAGTTTGGGCTTTACCAAGAGTAAAGCAGATTCCAACCTTTACTACAAGGTTGAAGATGGAAACCCAGTGATACTTCTACTATATGTAGATGATCTGTTTGTGATAGGTATGGATGGGTTGATTGCTGATACAAAGAGAAATTTGCTGCCAAGTTCGAAATGCAGGACTTGGGTATGATGCATTATTTTCTAGGTATGGAGGTGTGGCCGAGTGCAGATGGAATCTTCCTTGGACAAGGGAAGTATGCAGTAGAGATCCTGAAGAGGTTTGGGATGATGGACTGCAAGGCTATGGCCACACCTATGGCATTGAACCTGAAGCTATTAATCGATGCTTCATCGGAGTTGGTTGATGCTACGATGTATCGTTAGATGATTGGGTCATTGATGTACTTGACGAACACGAGACCAGACATTTGCTTTGCTGTGAACACCTTCAGCCAGTTATTGACAGATCTAAGAAATGTTCACTTGATTGCTGCAAAGCATATTCTGAGGTACCTGAGGGGTATAGTTGATTATGGGCTCAAGTACGATGTGAATCAGAAGATTAACCTAGAGGGTTATGTTGATTCAGATTGGGCAGGCAGTGCCATCGATAGGAAGAGCACTTTAGGGGGTGTTGCTTCAGTATGGGATCAGGTGTGATCTCTTGGTTTAGCAGGAAGCAATCCTGTGTGGAACTGAGTACAGCTAAAGCAGAGTATGTCATAGCTTGTTTAGCAAGTTGTGAGGCAGTATGGTTGAGGAAGCTACTATCTGATTTATTTGATCTCTAGTTGGATGCTACTTGTATACATTGTGACAACCAGAGTTGTGTGAAGTTGTCAAAGAATACAATGTTCCATGACAAGTCAAAGCATATCGAGATCAAGTATCACTATATCAGGGATATGGTGCAGAGGGGAGCAGTGAAGCTCCAGTATGTTGCGATGGACGATCAGATAGCTGATGTGTTGATGAAGCCATTGGCCAGAGTGAAGTTTGAGTACTTTAGGGAGAAGGTTGGTGTTATCCAGATCGAGGTCCCTTCCAAGGGGAAGTGACAAGTCCGGAAGCCATTCTGACAAGCAGGTCAGATGTAAGGGTTGAGCCATTCTGTCATGGTGAGAGGATTTGGTTCCTTCCATGTCAGATATGAGTGTTGAGATCCATAGCCATTCTGACGAGTAGGTCAGATATAAGGGCTAAGTCATTATGTCATGGTGAGAGGATTTGGTTCCTTCCATGTCAGATATGAGTGTTGAATGCCATTCTGGGAATGGAGGTACCTGTTCAGTTACCAGGAACACTCAGTCTAGGACTGAGAGATCCATTCTGACAAGCAGGTCGGACATAAGGGCTGAGACATTCTGTCATGGCTAAAGGATTAAGTTCCTTCCATGTCAAATATGAGTGCTGTCCATTCTGATGAGTAGGTCAGATGTAAGGGAAACTGCCACTCTTTGGGAGAGTGGAGGCACCTGGTGCGTTACCAGGTAGCTCAATTTTGGACTGGGGGCCATTCTGGCGAGGGTGTAGGATTTGGTTCCTACCAGGTCAGATGTGAGTGCAGGCCATTCTGGCGAGGGTGTAGGATTTGGTTCCTACCAGGTCAGATGTGAGTGCAGGCCATTCTGGCGAGGGTGTAGGATTTGGTTCCTACTAGGTCATATATAAGGGCAACTGCCATTCTCTGGGAGAATGGAGGCACCTGGTCCATTACCAAGTAGCTCAGTCTGGGTGTAGGATTTAGTTCCTACCAGGTTAGACGTGAGTGAAAGCCTTTCTGATAAGGGTGTAGGATTTGGTTCCTACCAGGTCAGATATAAGTGTTGAAGCCTTTTCACAGATGATAGTGATGTCCTATCATGCTGGTGAATGTCAATGTTGGGCCTTTCTGATGTGATTGTAGGCTTCTACATGATCATAGGTGAGTGTTGGGCTTGCCTTTCTAACTAGTAGGTCTAATGTAAGTGCTGGGCGGGCCATTCTAACAAGTAGGTTAGATATAAGCACTGAAGAAGACCTACATTATGGCTAGGCCTACAACCAGCATGAAAGAAGGTTGGCTCTGTAGAACTTCCTATGACGAAAAGAATCATGAGATAGCACACATGATGATGACCAAAGATGATCCAGATCGAGCTATGATCCAGATCTAGTTATGATGACTTAGAGAGATCCATATCGAGTGATGATCACAATCCAACAATGATGATCCATATCCAGTGATGATGTCCAGTGATGATCCAGATCCAGTGATGATGTCCAGTGATGATCTAGATCGAGTATGATCTAGTGACTATGATCCAAATCAAGAGATGATCCAGATCCAGATGAAGATGACTTGAATATGTAGATGACAAGAAGATCCAAAGAAGAAGACTAGGGATGAAAATTGTGTCGATATAATACCTTCCTAGTTAAGAGGGAGTGTTGATGTAATTTTAACTTCAGAATGTATTCACTTGTATTTCTTATCTATTGTAACTTGATGTTTATTCTGGGATGTTATCATGTTATGTCATACCTTGATCTTCTGATCGGGAGAATCAATAATGTAAACAAGTCATGTTAAGTCATTGTGGGTAACCCTTCGATTGTCTAAGGGTTAAAGTCCCCACAGTTCTGGGGCGCTAGGGTTATTAGACTCTCCAAGTAGAGGTCGGCCCTAGTAAGGTTTTAGTCATGTCAGGATTAGTATAAATAGAGAGTTGGAATCTCTATTTAGGATACATCACTCACACACTCAAGTATAGCGCATAGTTGAGGAAGGAGAAGACACTGGGGCTAGACAAGAAGAAGGTTACTACTGTCGGGAGTGCATCTTACTGTTTTGGGGTTTTACATTTTGTGTTGATTCTATCTCTGAGGAAGTTGCAGGGTTTTCTCCATTTATGGTTTCCCCGATGAAAAACACTGTTTTCATTGTCTCTTGTGTTTGATTACTATACTTGTTGTTCTCTCAGTTAAATATCCTAACATAATGCTAGCTTGAATGTTGAAAAACTAACAATTTGTTTAGCCATCTCTTTCTTTACTATGTTTATTTTCATAAATGTGCATTTAGGTCATTGTCAGATTTATTAAAAAGTCGATAGTTGTCATCCTATTGGTTATTTAGTGATATTTGATTTATAAATACCATCCTCAGTAGGGTTTAGCCATTTATATGCATGTGTTATGTGTGTAAGTCTGCTATCCTGGTGAGTTCTCCATCCCTGCACCTTTTTGTCAAACCACTGAATAAGTTGTAACTAAAAGCCTTGTAATTGAGTGAGCTTCATGCATGTCTTGAGAGTGATAGGTTATCTAGATTGATCCATATCAGAAAACCCAAAAAACATTTTAAGTTACCAGGCATCCTCGAGCTACAACCTAGAGGAGTTTCCTGGAGTGATAACAAAGTGGCGTCGTTGCCGAGGAGAGGAGATTGAAGCCCAGCTTCCCTGGGAGAAGACATAGATCCCTACTTTGATGATAGACAAGGCTTGGACATTATTACGATTGTAATCATCTATCCGATGAATCCATTGAGATGAGGTGGCTTCAAGAAGGCCAAGTACCAGAGCAAACCCAAAGGGGCCACCAGCAACACCCGTTTCAGATCCAGAAGAAATATTGAGGAAAGCTAGGGATTTACTAAGATAGACCAGCAGTGCTGCAAAAAATGCTACATCAAGTATTTCAAGAAATATTTCTACTGAAACTCTTAATTCTCGGCAATTTTTAGACACATCAAAAAAATCTAGGGCTTGGGCATCTTCAAGCACTGCTGCTTGTGAGGATCCAATCCCTGGTGACTCCACTGGGATAAGTATACCACCACCTTCTCAGCAAATATCCTCATCATTGCTGCCTTCCACATCCCTCTCCATACCCATTTCCAATATGGATACCCCTCAATTGTCCAAAATGGTAAGGATCCTATTATCTAGGTATGCACCCCTTGTTTTGCCAAATCCTCTCGCATCCATGCCTATCGGGGATTACCTCAAGTATATGCCTAAGTTTACAGGGGAAGGGGATTTCACTGCTGAAGAACATCTAGAGGATTTTTATAGCTATGCTGAAAATATAAATATAGAACAAGAAGATGTATGGACCAGAGTTTTTGTGCAAAGCCTAGATGGCCAGGATAGGAAGTGGTTTAAAGAACTGCTTGTTGGGTTAGTGGAAAGCATAGAGGCCCTAGATGACATTTTACTAAAGCATTGGGGAGAGAGGAGAGACCACCTCTACTATATCACAGAATTCAGCAACCTGAAAAGAGAAAATGGTGAGTCTGTCTCCAACTTTACCAAGAGATTCAATAACATGTACAGCAAAAGCCCCACTAAGATTAATCCCACCAGTACCTCAGCGATGATAACTTATGCAAATGCCTTTGATTCTAACTTCTGCCTACTTCTCAGAGAAAGGAGGTCTGCCTCCTTATCACTCATGCAGGATGCTACCCTAGAGGTAGAGTCAAACATTTCGGCATCTCAAAAGGTAAAAGGGAAGGTAGATAGGAGAAAGCAGCTAGCAGACTATTGTGGGGCTTTGGAATTAGAGAACAATATTGGAAAAATGACCAAAATTTTAGACAACCTGAATACTGAAATGTCTAAATTGAAGGACCAAGGACATCTGCCGATGAGGGGTAATGGGCCAAGTGACTTTGCTCCTCGGAACCCAAATTTCATTCCTTATAGAAGAGGAAACCCCCATGTTTAGATTCTCAGAAGGGAGAGAAATCAAGGGGAATACCAAAGGATAAGAGCTCCATTTCAAAATGTTCTATTGGAAGAAGAGCCAAAATTCATTGAAGAAGAAGGAGAAGCTGAAGACAATATCCACTGCATGGAGGATGAGGTGGATTATTCTTTTCTGACATAGACAAAATATGAAGAAGCCCTGATTGATGAGCAAATCATTGAAGAGGTTGTATATCAGGCTGATGGTCAGGAAGGCTACCAACTAAGGTCTAGGTTGGTTGCTCCCCTCAAGAAGAATGTTGTACCTGTCAAGCAGCCCGCTGCACCTATTAGAAAAGTGGTTGTTTTACCAAAGAAAGGGGTTGTTCCATCGAAATCATTGCATAAACCAACACCTTCAGCCACACATGTTCAAGTCCAACTCAAAGCTACAACTCATGAGGTAAGGCTTCCAGATAAGCTACATTATTCCTTCAACCTTGAGTCTGAAATACAAAAATTGAAAATCCCTTTCCCTTTAATAGAGTTGATGAAGAATGATGCATTTAAAACCTCCATTTTAAATTCCCTTCATCCCAATGTGCACATTGACACTGACTTTGTGAACCTACAATATGACAAGCCTATTGTAACCATGGGCCCCGTGATCGAAGACCTAAAGGAATCCTGCCCACCATTCTATATATCCCTGAACATCCATGATAAAATCCTCCATAATTGTCTGCTGGATTCATGAGCCTCTCACAACCGAATGCCTAAGGCTGTGATGGATGAAATCGGCCTCAGCATTACCAAGCCCTACCACGATTTATTCTCCTTTGAATCCAGGAAGGTCAAGTGCTTGGGCCTCATCAAAGACCTTGCTGTAAACTTAACTCAGCTGCCTTCGAAAAGCATAATGATGGACATTGTAGTGGCTGATATCCCTCCAAAGTTTGACCTCTTGTTGTCCCGGTCATGGAGCAAAAGATTGGGTGACACCCTTCAGTTGGATCTCAGGCATGCCACCATTCCCATGTTTAGAGTGGAGACTATGAGACTGTATAGGGAAAATTAGCTAGCATACATCATAAGCAAGGAGAGTCGCTTAGTGAATCACCCGATGTATGCCATGCACACCGATTTTGGGTCTTGCATTTTGCAAATAGATGATAATCAGCAGACATCAGTTCATCTCACTGAGCCCACGTGTTCATAGCCCAAAGAAGTCACAACAGTGATCTAGGCCATGTATTTCGATGGGGCTAGTGTGCAAAACTCAGCAAGCATAAGTATAGTCTTGATCTCCCCGTCTAAGGAAAAAATTCACCTGTCTTACAAGCTCGATTTCAAAACCATGAACAGCATAGTAGAATATGAAGCTCTGCTACTGGGAGTTAAAGAGGTCAAGGAGATGGGGATCATGTGCATGAATATTTTTGGGGATGCAGACCTCATCATACAGTAGGGAAACAACACTTTTCAGATGAAAAATATCAGATTGAAGGCCTACAGTGATGAGGTATGGAAACTCAAAGACTCCTTTATGTTTTTTGAACTGCCATATATTCCTAGGGATTTGAATCACCTGGATGATTCCCTAGCCATTTCAGCAAGACTTTTTGTTCCTCCTTTGCCCCCTAAGCTCAGCTATGATGTTCAGGTCAAGTATAGACCCTCTCTGCCAGATAATGTAAGAAATTTATTATCACTCCAGGAAACTCCTCTAGGTTGTAGCTCGAGGATGCCTGGTAACTTAAAATGTTTTTTGGGTTTTCTGATATGGATCAAGATGGATAACCTATATAACCTATCACTCTCAAGACATGCATGAATCTCACACAATTACAAGAATTTTAGTTACAACTTGTTCAGTAGTTTGACAAAAATGTGCAGGGATGGAGAACTCACCAGGCTAGCAGACTTACACACATAACACATGCATATAAATAGATAAACCCTACTGAGGATGGTATTTATAAATAAAATATCACTAAATAACCAATAGGATGACAGCTGTCGGCTTTTTAATAAATCTGACAATGACCTAAATGCACATTTAGGCAATAAACACAGTAAAGAAAGAGATGGCTGAACAAATCACAACAAAAGAGCTTATATCAAGAATAAACTAGATAAGATTATTTATAATAGAATAGGCTTACAAATCCCCAGAGTCGAACCTTTATTAATAATTTAATGATGGGCTTTATAGCCTTCTACAAATATCACAGATCCTGAAAATCTGATTTGTTTACACAAAAATAATTGAAAGTAATAGTTTTTCCATATTATGGCTTCAAACCCTTGCTAACTATTTGTTTATCTACTGTGAAGATCTAGTTCACTGAGCGGTATTTTAATGACTGAAGTGGTCGCTGATCATTCCCACTGCTGGTTCACTGTGAAATTGCCACTAACAGCCAGTGTATCAGTGTTTAACTGAAGTACACAGTCTTGTTCAATCCGCCCGAAAATTTTTACTTTGTTGCCGCAGTCGCCGATCGAAGGATTTTTCTTTTAGCTCATCAACGCTCCAAGTCTCAATGCTACCACTGTTTCGGCACTCCAAATCTCAATGTCTAATCCACGGGATTTTCCTCTACCTTGTTGCCGTAGTCGCTGATCAGAAGCTTTATCTTCTGTGCCATCAGTGCCCCAAGTCTGAATGTTGCCACAGTCTCAGCACTCCAAGTACCTAGAGTCACAACAATTTCCTCATTGGCACTTTCCCTTACTATATTGTTGGCGATTGGAGGCTAAAATGAAATTTTTTTATCGCTGTCGGAAGTCTTTTTACGAAGGAAATGGAGCTTTAGTTATCTATGCTGCCAACACTATGGAGGATTTTAGCCTTAAATTCGTCGATCTGTAGTCCTTATCTCTCCCGATCACCGATGATTTCCCATTGTCGCACTATCGAAATGATTTTCTGTTGATTGATCGGAAGCCGTAGTCTGTATATCTTCCACTGTTTCAGCTCCTTAGTGGGTTAACTCGCCGACAGTTTATGTTTTCAAAATTTGACGCGTAGTCTTTAGTTCCTCCGATCGACGGTGATTTTCTGTTATGGCGGAAGCCATAGTCAGTTTGTTTCCCGCTGTTGCAGTTCCTTAGGGAACTAGCTCACCGATAGTTATTCCTTGTAAGTTCCGACGCCAATGATTCTGTATTGTTTTGGGACTCGCAGTAAGTCTTTCTTCTGCAGTTGCAGCTCTTTAGGGAAATAGCTCACTGATAGTTAGTCCTTGTAAGTTCCGACGCTGATGAGTTTGTATGGTTTCAGAACTCGTAGTAAGTCTTTCTTCTACAGTTGTGGCTCTTTAGTGGACTAACTTGCTGGCAGTTAGTGTTTTCAAGTTCCGACACCGAAGTTTTCTTTTGCTCATGGAACCCGTAGTCTGTAAGTCTTCTGCCATTTCGGCTCTTTAGTGGACTAACTCACCGATACCTTCGTGTTTTCAAGCTCCAAACTAATTTCATCGCTATTGGAGGTTGGTGGAAGTTTGAATCAGAGCTTTCAATCACTATATTCTCCGTAGTGGCAGCACTTTTAGTCACTCTTTTCTCCGCAGTGGCGGAACCTTTAGCCACTATCTTCTCTGATCACTGTTTAAGAATGTTCCGATGGTAGTGAAAAGTTTAGCAATACGCCTGACTGCCGAAGAGGTCTTCCACCTATTATTTATCTTCCATCTTTCGGTGGCTAATGAGATATTCTAATCCTCTCCCAAGCCACTGAAGCTACAACTTTGTGAAATTCATGTCCAAATAAAAAACAAAGGCTTTCAAACTGTCAGTGGTCTTCATATCCTTCATTGCATGATTTAAATTCTTCATACTATCAAAAATAAATTTATTCTATTTTGGGAGACAACACACCTAGCAAGAGTCAGACTTGTAGCACTGAACCAAAGTCAGAGACATGTTCAATTGAGCTTGATTTTTTTTTTCAGCCTAAAAACACCCATTTATTATAAGACATCAACCTCCTAGTTGCACCAAGAGTAGAAAGGTGATCTATATCCCAATATGGGGGTGATGTTTTCACGTAACATAGCGTTATGTACAAAAAAATTAAATAAATAAATTCTTGTCAACTTATAAAATAAAATATTTAAACAAAATAAAAAGTAGATTTATTCAAGGGAGCTGCATTAGCAAGTTGAAACTCTCGACGTTTCGATCCCTACTTTGGGATCATCATCAGGAGACAAACTAATTAAAAAATCCATGTCAGCTCATAAAATGAAATTTAAAAACTAGAATAGATCCATATTAAACCTATATCTATCAAGCACTGAGAGGAATTAAATTTCTTGAGGTGTAAATTTTTAATGCGCACGTAAAAAAATTAAGATTATAAAATATTACATCTCAATAAATTGGATCCCTCTCGGTGCTTCATAGATTTGGGTTTAAGATGGATCTATGTTGATTATCAAACCAAATTTTCTACATGAAACCACTGAGCCCTAGAGCCAAGTTCCAAAGAGAATTGTTGAGTGAGAACCTGAGTCAGAGACAAATTCCAAAGAACTGTTGATCCAGAATTAGAGTTGTCACCAATTTCGAAGTTTATGGTCATCCTAAAATCACCCATTTAGTAGAAAACTTCAGCTTCTACTAGACTTTGATTCAAAGATCACTTTCAATCATTTTCAAATACATAATTTAGCTCTCTACTTGGATTCCTATACACCTCTTAGTATTAAATGGGATATTATTGGAAATATTAATCCTTTGAGGGTCAATAATTGTATTCCTATTCATGTGATATGGCCACCAAGAGTCATAGTGAATATGCAAAGACATTGGGATCCCATGAGACACCTTGGAATTTGGAAACCAAAGGTATTCTCAATGTATTTATAGGTACATATGTTAATGAGAAAAAACATCACACACTTATATATCTAATGTACTTGGCTTTGTTTTAGTCAATTTGATTGTGTGCCCTATTGGGCATCCTAACACTAAGTAGGTTTTTATGCACTAGTGAGCAATTTGAATTCCCTTCCTTAGCTATTCAAATTTCCTATATGTAAATATTGATTAAGGATTTGTAAACACAATGGTATTCTCAAGGTATTCTCAATGTATTCTCAATGTATTTATAGGTACATATGTTAATGAGAAAAAACATCACACACTTATATATCTAATGTACTTGGCTTTGTTTTAGTCAATTTGATTGTGTGCCCTATTGGGCATCCTAACACTAAGTAGGTTTTTATGCACTAGTGAGCAATTTGAATTTCCTTCCTTAGCTATTCAAATTTCCTATATGTAAATATTGATTCAAGGATTTGTAAACACAATGAAATAATTATGAATATAATTATTTTTTCACTTGTTTAATCACTTGCTAACTGTATTACTACTTGTTTTAGTTTCTAGATCTTCTACTCCAAAATCTCACATGTATCAGAGATTAAGGGACTCTAAAAAAGCTAGTATATAGGTTTGTAGGTTGAAGACACTTTGTAGGATCACATCAGTTGGAATGGAACTTTCTCCCTAGTAAATCTTACCCCCTTCAATTACTTTAAATGGAAATCAAGAATTGATTTTTTTGTAAAATCTGGATTGCACAACATTACAACAAAAGTTTTGAGTCATTTTCATATCCAATCCTAAATCTAGATTCAATAGAGCATGCTTCACTTAGAATTTACCAAAGATAAAGACAAGAAAATAGAAGAAATATGAAGCAAATATTAAGTAGAACACAAGAGTAAAACACTCAAGTGGATTGATCTTCCATTGTGTTGATTGAGCAAAAACCAGTACAATATATAGGCATTATTACCTGCAATACCTTGGGAAAATTCCATGGTTTACCACATAACATGGGCCCAACAAACCATATTATTTTCTCACAATATGGTAGGCTTATATTGGACCAATTCATGCATCAATTAAATAAGGCCAAGTGGAAAGCCTAGATTGGGTAATAATGAGGGTCAATGAACCTAAGGGACCAAAGGGTGGTGTCATAATGAGGTTCAATGAATCATGTGGACCAAAAGTAGGTTAGGAAGGTCAATAGGTGTGAACACATCCATTAGTAGGGTGCATGGGGTTAACAGTTGGCAAGTAGAAGACCATTAATACACAAGTTTAACCATATCACTAAGAGGGTGTACTCCTTCTCCTTAAAACAGGGAAATGCATTAAAAAATTCATAATGAAGCATAGGGGGGCGCATTGAATCTCTCAATGATGGAAAGGATCCCAAAAGTGGAAAAACAAGGTTTCATGGATTTATCTCTAGTCTAAGTGGTTCAAATGTGGACAACTACGGTCCAAAACACTATACTAGGCATTAGGAGGTCAAAAATCACTAGGTAGAACAACATGAAGGTCCATGGCATAGATATGATGGGAATTGTAACACCCCAGTTTTGACCCCATTTGCATTAATGTATATGATGTAAATATTATATGGAATCATGACAAGCAGCTCAAGGCCAAGGCCCTGTCATTAATTAATGTTTGGAATATAGGCAAGCATAGTTGATGCCTATGGTTTCTATGTTAAGTCAAGCATGTTTGTAAACATCATGTAAATATGCAAATTAATGAAAAAACCACAGCCATCTATGACAATGAATGAATAATGAGATGGGGGCATAATTTTCCTAAGGATAAGGGGGAGGGAATGTTTAACCTTGAGCCACTGGGGAAAACCCATCAAAACTGTCAACTACCCTTTTCTTGTCTTTTTCCACAACCATTTATTTCTGCAAGAATTTGGTTGAGGTAGTTATTGCATGGAATGGGAAGAGTATGGGGAAAAAATCTGAATTGGGCAGAGCACCCATTCTTGAAGAATGTGTTCAACTGCATGGGAAAGAAAACACCCAAAAATGTATGCCATTCTCTCATGCGTTCACGTTTCATCTTCCCTCACGTTTTCTGGGGGGAGTTGTGAGGACGTTTTGGGGGAATCTGGATCCTTCCTTCACGGGGGATGGGGTTGTTCTTTTCATGATCATTCACCTGCACGTTGGTCATTATTCCTGATTAGATAGATGCGACGAGAGCAAGTAGGTGTTGCTACATGTTTTTGCAAGTGTTTTTCCTTTTTCAAGACCCTGTTTGTTGTGTTGCAGTGTCATCCTGAACTGTAGAGTGTTATGAGACTTTGTTACTTTGTGTATCAGAGTGAAGCCTATTTTGTTGTGTCTGATTGTGGTTGCTGTGTGTACATCTTGTTTGGTCCCTGATCTGGTTTGGGAGTGGGAAATTTGGTCTGAACTAGCTTGATAAAACTAGTGTGACAAGGAACCTCACAAACAGATCTAGGGGGATGGTTTTCTTCTTTGTACACCCTGAACAACATTGGAATGGAAGGAATATATTGAGGGACTGTGTAGCAGAGAAGGGGATGCTTCCTTGTGTTGGGGGTGTAGATTTTTTAGAAGTCGGGATAGATCTGGTGCAGGTGTCCATATCTCTGGGGTTGAGCTCACTAGCTTAGCAGTCAGCCTTTCCAGATCCTTTGTAGCCTGATAAACCCATCTGTTAGTTGGCTTGGATGACGTTTGTTGCACCCTTGGCTATGTATGAGTCTTCTAGTGTTCCCTTATTCCTTGACGAAATCGTGCCCATCTTTAGGGTGGCAGTGTTGCTGAGAGATTGATGAGTGCACTGATGTAAGGTTGGGTGGAACATTGCAGCGACATAGCTAGTTACAGGACAAGTTCTTCTCAAGGTAAGTGTTCTTCTCTATGTTAATATCTGCAATTGTATTTCTTGCATTGTAATTGCTTAATGGAATATGATGAAAATGTTGGATGTGTTGAATTGATGAATTGTTCCTTTGAATAACTGCAATTATAGGCATCTATGTATGTTTCCTTCAATGCATTGTTAAACTAAGTTGCAGGGTTAGATTTTCATATGAATGTTGGCTTGGACGACCAAGTCTGTTCAAATACTTCAAGTAGCAGGTCGAATTTTCGAGTAGAAACCTTCTTCCATGATGGTTTATTCCGCAGGAGAGATGTGGAAGACATCCTTTGGCAGAATTGGACCTCCATAATTTCCTTTCCACAACTTGCGGGACGCGGAGATGTATTTTTGTGAATTACAGCTTTCAACAGTTTTTGTTCCGCAATGCACCTTTCCACAACTTGTGGGATTGCGGTATCATGATTTCCACAATTCCCAATCCCGCAACTTAAGTTTTTTGTATCGTCTATTCTTGCAGGATTATTCTCCGCCATTGATCTATTTTCGATGCAGGATGTGAGATTGCAATTTTTGTAACTTTTCGATCCTGCAACTCAGGCTTTTCGCACCGTTGGTTTTTGCAGATGGATTCTCAGCCATTGATCTGTTCTAGATGCAGAACAAATGATGACCGTCGATCTCAGCTACAATTTTATCCATCATTCGGTCTCCCCTAAGATCTCTCTTCTCTACTAGTGGGAAGTTGGAGAATTTATATGCATAATTCAATGACCGTGTGGTGATGAACATTGATGTGGAGGAGTGTTTCACATCCATTCCCTGTGATTCAAAGAACGACAACGGTTCCATGGGAAATTTTTAATTCCGCATGATAACGGGGTATAGGTACGTGACATTATGTTATCATAGCTATTGGTTACAACATTGGGCCTAAATGGGCTAAGTTGAATAGATAAAAATGGAAAAGAACACCAAGGTTGTGATTTGACAGAACTGTTGGTTGCAACATTGGTATAAATGTACCAAGGCAATTGGTTGTAGAAAGAAAACTACAGCAAGAAAGAGTGCTATTTAGAAGAATGGCTAAAATTAGCCAACCCAATGAAATGCACTATGACCATGATCTGAATTCTACTACAATCTTGACCATTCATGCCTGCAATAAGCAGTTGGTAAGCAATCCTTTGAATTTCTAAGATTGACTGACAAATTTTGTTGTTAACACATTTTGCAGATTCATAGTGTACATTGAAAAGTTGAGCTTGGTCTGACCAAGAGGGTCAAAGAATATCAGAGCCATGAAGAATAACAGCATGGATGATGCACAGGATCCCTATGGACACAAGAAGGATGCTATGGGGGAAAATCCAAGAGACCCACAAGAGGGCAGAATTCTACTCAAATGTTGGAGATGTGGAGGACCCCATTTGCGTCGAATTTGTCCACATGAAGAAAGGTATGTAAGGCCAGCTTACAACACCCAACATCATGGAGCTAAGACTGTTGGGAAGGGGGAACAAGAGAGTTTCCCAGATGTCGCAGTTACCATTAGAATATTCAGGAGAGAGTTATAGGATTGCAAGGAAGGAAATAAAAGGTTGGTCAAAGCTCTGGTAGAAAAAAACCAGTTGATTACAACCATGCTGCAGAATGTGGCAGATCACCAAAGGCAGATAAACTTTGGGCATCAGTTAACATAGGTAGAAGGGAGTAGGAAAAATTCCCACAAGAAGGATGAGAAGCTTAACCTAAGGAAGAAATGTTTTAAACCTTCTCACCTCCTAAAGTAGCAAAGGCATCTATCACAAGTTGTGATTGAGCCGTCTAGAGTGATGAGGGAAAATATAAAGGAACCACTCAAATGTTAGGGATGTGAAGGACCCCATCTGTGTAGGAATTGTCCAGTTGAGAATAAGAATGAGGGTAAAGTCCCTAGCACCCAAGAAGTTGAAAGTATGGGTCAGGAAGCAGGGATCATGCTGAAAGTATGGGTCAGGAAGCAGGGGTCATTCCTAAAATTTGTGCAGTGTTAGAAGACCACCAGGCAGGTCATAACTCAACTATGGTGGAAGTTGAGGGTGATATCATTGAACATACTATTTCTATTTTAATTGACCATGGATCTACTCACAGCTATATTACCCTTGTATTTGTTGAGATGTTCCCTTTGAAGAAGTCAAAGCACAGAAGATCATGGTTAATCCAACTAGCCACTAGAACTAAGAAGAAGATCAATGAGGTGATAATTAAATGTCCATTGGTTATGGATGGGTTAGTCACTTGTGCAGATCTGAATGTTCTGCCACTTGCATCATATGATGTCCTCATTGGAATGGATTGTTTGGAAGCACATAGAGCAAACCTTGATTGTTACAACAAGACTTTTGAGTGCTTGGATGACGAAAGCAACCTAAAGGTTGTAAAAGGATTTCCGGAAGTGATCTCTAGAGGGAAGTATTCAGCAATGCAGCTGAAGAAGTTCTATGGGAAAGGTTGCAGAGTGCATGCAGCTCATGTTTTGGAGGCAGCAGAGTATGATACTCCTAGGTTGGAGGGATTTCATATGCTACAGGAATTCAAGAATGTTTTTCCTAAAGAAATTCTGGGGATTCCTCCAAAGTACATTAATATTAACTTTGATATTGTTCCTGGAACAACACTAGTGTCCTATACATGCTGTTGGATGAGCATACCAGAAATCCTAGAGCTTAAAATGCAGCTACAAGAGTTGTGGGAAAAGAAGCATACCAGGCCAAGTGTTTCCTCGTGGTGAACACCAGTTGGGTTTGAGAAGGGCAAAGATGATACACTCTGGTTGTGTATTATAGAAAGCTAAGCAAGGTCACTGTGAAGGACAAGTATCCTTTTCCTAGGATTGATGACCTCTTTGATCAAATGAGAGGAGCAAAGGTATTTTCCAAGATTGAATTGGGATCTAATTACCATCAGGTAAGTATCAAGGATGAAGATGTTCATAAGACAACCTTCAGAGCAAGGTATGGATCCTATGAGTTGGTAGTGGTACCATTTGGTTTCACAAATGCATCAACTATGTTTATATGCCTCAAAAATAATTTTTTCAGCAGGTACTTGGGAAAGTATGTTCTTATTTTCCTTGATGACATTCCTACTTATTCAAAGGAAGAGGAAAAACATGTGGAACAATTGAGGTTGACCTTGAAATTGCTCAGGAAGCATCAGTTGTATGCAAGGCTAAGCAACTATGACTTCTACAAAGATGGAATTCATTATTTGGGTCACCTTATCTCAGATAAAGGAATATTTGTGGACCTTGAAAAGATTGAGGCCATGAGATGTTGGCCTGCTCCAAGAAAATTAACAGATGTAAAATATTTGGTGGCACTTGTAGGATACTACAGGAGGTTCACTAAAGAATATTTTGCAGGAAAAATTGAGTCTATGTATGGGCTGAGGAAGCCTGCGGGTGAACTTCTAGTTCCATGGCCCTTCCTGAAGATTGTAGGTAGAATGACCTTAGCAGAGCAGTCTGTTTGTACCCACTGAAACCAAGGCAGGAAAATTCCATATGCTACGAGAAGTATCTCATGTCTGAAATCTAACTTTTGAACATAATAGATTTTGAACTTTAGATTTTAAATTTTGCTGAAGATGGTTAAATAAATATTATTAACTATTTGGCTGATCTAAATTGTGTCAAGCAAACATGTTGTATGTGAATGTCTAGGTTTTGGGTAGCATGTGTAAGCTAGGGATGAGTACTCCCCACTTGAAAAATCCAAACAATATGAGGATGATCTCATTGTTACAAAATCTGATTTTCTATGGGAATCAGAATTGTGAATTCAAATTTTGGATTTGACTATCAATTGGAAAATTATCTATGCATTAAATAGATTTCCAAATATAGGATTAAATTTTCATAATTACATCTCATATAAACTGCATGCTTGTATGTAACACAGGTGAGATGATGAAAACATGTATTGGTTGTACATGGCTCCTCGAAAGGATGTACCTAGATACATAGCTTCTCGGAGGGATGTTCCTGGAATAGGTTTGAAAAACTATAATTGCAATTATTTTTATAATGACATCTCATATAAACTGCATGCGTGTATGTAACGCAGGTGCGATGATGGCGGTTCACCCTTGGAGTACATAGCTCTCGGGAGGATGCAGTTGAGAAAGATGACTTGTCTGGAAAGATGTATAGGATGTAGATAGCTTTTGTTCCCCTCTTGCCATCTAGGCACTAGTATGCATCACTGGGGATGCCCAGGGTGTAAGACATCCTGTTAGACTTCTTTGCGCACACATTCACGCCGTAAGGGGACTGTCATGAGAGTGGGGGCTCCATGAAGAGAATAACCCCTAGGTATTATGATCTCTGGAAATTAAGTGTCTGACCATTGGTGAGCACCTGGGAATGGTGCTAGGCTCGTACGCTAGAGTTTTCATTAAGCAGCAAGGAGTTGTTAGGATCTGAATCTAGGATGACCACAGCCACGAACTTCTACACAAATAAGTATTTATTACTTAGCACATCTTTGTTGAATTTCTATAAAAAAAAATGTACATAATGATTCAACTGATATTTTGAGAATCTTGTTAAGAAATAAATCCTGTGAAAATGAATCTGACATGTGACTTAATCTGTTATGGTGTGTGCAGATGCATGCAATCAAGGACGTAGAAGAGTTCCAGATCGTTCCATTGGAGAGATAAAGGTGTAGAGGAAGCATTGTGGTTTGGAAGAATCTACTTGGGAGTTGGAGGATGCCATGCGATTGGTACATATATTTTGGTTCATTTTTGCAAAACAATGAGGGCAGTGCCACTATAGCAATTGTAAATGTTTGTAAAGAACTAAGGGAAGTGCTATTGAAGGGGGAGGGGAATGTAACACCCCGGTTTTGACCCTGTTAGCATTAATGTATATGATGTAAATATTATATGGAATCATGAGAAGAAGCTCAAGGACAAGGCCCTGTGCCCTGTCATTGATTAATGTTTGGAATATAAGAGAGTATGGTTGATTCCTATGGTTTTTGTGCTAAGTCAAGCACATTTGTAAACATCATGTAAATATGCAAATTAATGAAAAACCCATAGCTAGCTATGAGAATGCAACGAATAATGAGACCGGGGCATGATTTTCCTAAGGATTAGGGGGAGGGAATGTTTAACCTAGAGCCATTGGGGAAAACCCATCAAAACGGTCAACTACCCTTTACTTTTCTTTCCCTCAAACACCCAAAAACGTATGCCATTCCCTCATGCATTCATGTTTCATCTTCCCTCACGTTTTATGGGGGAGTTACAGGGATGTTTTGGGGGAATTTGGATCCTTCCTTAACAGGGGGGGGTTTATTTTCATGATCGTTCACCCACGCATTGGTCATTCTTCCCGATCGAATAGACACAATGAGAGAGAGCGGGTGTTGCTACATGTTTCTACAAGTGTTTTTCCTTTGCCAAGACCCTGTTTGTTGTGTTGCAGCGTCATCCTGAACTATAGAGTGTTATGAGACTCTGTTACTTTGTGTATCAGAGTGAATCCTATGTTGTTTTGTCTCATTGTGGTTATTGTGCGTACATCTTGTTTGGTCCCTGATCTGGTTTGGGAGGGGGAAATGTGGTCTGAACTAGCTTGATAAAACTAGTGTGAGAAGGAACCTCACAGACAAATCTAGGGGGATGGTTTTCTTCTTTGTACACCCTGTACAACACTGGAATGGAAGGCATAGCCTGAGGGACTGTGTAGCAGAGAAGGGGATTATTCCTTGTGTTAGGGGTGTAGATGTTTTATAATTCAGGATAGATTTGGTGTAGGTGTCCATAGCTCTAGGGTTGAGCTCACTAGCTTAGCAGTCATCCTTTCCAGCTCCTTTGTACCCTAATAAACCTATCTATTAGTTGGCTTGGCTGAGTTTTGTTGCACCCTTGGCTATGTATGATTCTGTTAGTGTTCCCTTATTCCTTGAGGAAATCATGCCCAACTCAGGGGTGGTAGTGTTGCTGAGAAATTGAGAGCACACTGGCCTATGGTTGGGTGGAACGTTGCAATGACATAGCTGGTTGCGGGACAATTTCTTCTCAAGATAAGTGTTCCTATCTATGTTAATCTCTGCAATTGTATTTCTTGCATTGTAATTGCTTGATCGAATATGATGAACATGTTAGATGTGTTGAATTGATGAATTCTTCCTTTGAATAACTGAAATTATAGGCATCTATGTATGTTTCCTTCAATGCATTGTTAAACTAAGTAGCAGGGTTAGATTGTCGAATGGATGTTGGCATGGACGACCAAGTCTATTCAAAGACTTCGAGTAGCAGGTGGATTTTTTGAGTAGAAACCTTCTTCCATGATGGTTTATTCTGTAAGTGGGATGCAGGATGTGGAAGTCATCCTTTGGAAGAATTGCACCTCCGCAACTTCTGGATATAGGATGCGGGATGTAGGGATGTCTTTTTGTGAATTACGGCTTTCTGTAGTTTTAGTTCCGCAATGCACCTTTCTGCAACTTGCGATATGCAGGATGCGAGAATGCAGAATGCGAGATGTGGGATGCAGGATCGCGGTATCGCGATTTCCATAATTCCCGATTCTGCAACTCAAGTTTTCTGCATCGTCAATTCTTGCGTGATTATTCTTCGCCGCTGGTCTATTTCCGATGCGGGATGCAGGATGTGAGATTGCAATTTTCATAACTTTTCAATCCTGCAACTCAGGATTTGTGCACCATTGATTTTTGCAGATGGATTCTCATCCGTTGATCTGTTCCATATGCAGAATAGATGATCATCGTCGATCTCAGCTGCGATTTTCTCCGTCATTCAATCTCCCCTGAGATCTCTCTTCTCTACTAGTGGGAAGTTGGAGAATTTATATGCAGAATTCAATGACCATGTGGTATCAGAAAATGAATGTGGAGGAGTTTTTCATGGCCATGCCCTGTGATTCAAAGAACGACAATGGTTCCATAGGAAATTTTTAATTCCGCATGATAATGGGGTATGGGTACGTGACAGGAATATTGTTCTAAAATCCCCCCTTAACCCAAAAATGGTAGTGAGAAAGAAAATAATAGCTCAAGAAACAAGGATTATGGTCACCCTTTACATTATTGATCCATTTGAATTGAGGAAAGAGGAAAAACCACATGGGGAAAATCTTCCCTAGAAAATGTACATGAAAGAGAAACCAAAAATTGTATACACTCCAAACTAAATGACTATGTCTGGACGAATATTCTTCTTGGGAACAAAAGGAATGTGCTCGACCAACTCATAAATATGTACAGATGCATGATGAATCTTGGGACCATGTAGAACATCTGAAATGCACTAACAAGAGAACGAAGGATACTCTTCAGACTTGATCTTCGAACCAACCAGGGTGCCATGTCCAAAAGATACTTGAAGTTATTAAGGATAAATGACCCCAAGAAAATCATAAGGATCTTGAAGCATCAACTTCGAAAGAATGTTGTAATTAGCTCCAATAAGGTGGAACAATATTCCCAAATGTGCCATTATGATGACTAAGGCTTCTCCATATTCAAATGAACTTGAAGCAGTTCTACTAGTCATGGTGTAGGAATACATAGGAATCAAAAGAGTGTGAAGCAATGAGAGATCTTTGTTAGAAAATAGGATCACAAAGCAATACCAATTAAACAAGATACAAATATTAAACACATTACAATAGAGACACAAATATAACATGGTTCACCCAAGATGGGTTACGTCCACACAGAAATTTCCAGTCCTCTGTTATTATACCATCCATAAAAATGAAGGGATACAACCTACAACAACCCTTCTACACTTCCTTGTATCTCTCTCACGGTCTCTCTCACACAATAAAATATATTGTTTTACAATACTATAATAAAATACACAACCATATTACAATGACTTCCTTTTATAAAGGGAATACCATGGGTTTCCCAAATACCATGGGCCCATAAATCATCGATTATTGACCAATTCATGACTATGAAATTACAACATTTTACAAGGATTTTTTTCCTAAATTTTTGCTACAGTGGTGTTGCCCCCGATTCCCCCCTAGGCAGGGGATCCTAAAACACTCACCACCCCCCCCTCGTTGGACTGCCCTAAAAAATATAGTGGGGGCAAGTGGAATCCCCCGCACACACCCCCATCAAGTGTTGGGATCCAAACACGGCTGAAATAACATCTCTGAATCAGGAAGATCAGGCTCCACAGCCAACAATATTCAATTGACTTCCAAACTTATCCTTGACCATGTTTCGAACCAATACTCTCATATGAAGAAAACCCATCTTATAAAGAAGGAATACTATGATCACCAACTAGTAACCCATCTTCATCATCTGTAATAGAATACATATAGGAGAAAAACATGGAATGGAGAGATAACTCTTCAACAGTATTGATGGAAATAACTCTTATGTTATCTTCATGAAAAATAGCTTCTTGGAAAAGAGAGGAAGCCATAGAGGAAGAAACTTGAGTTGGATCATTTTTTGAATCTCTATCTACTTCTTCTTATTCATTTTGAACAACTTCATGAGAAATCAAATCCATGAAGCTATTTTAGGCACCTGCAAACAAAACTTGGAAATCTATTTTGGAAGCAAGACTAGAAATCGATAGGCGCTGATACCATGTAAAATTTGGATTGAACAACATCACGACAGAAGTTCTTAGCCATGTGCATATCCAATCCTAAGTCTAGATTTAATAGAGCATGCTTCACTTAGAATTTACCAAAGAGAAAGACAGGAAAATATAATAAATATGAAGAAAATATTAAGTAGAACACAAGAGTAAAACACTCAAGTGGTTTAATCTTCTATTGTTCTTATTGAGAAACAACTAGTACAATATATGGTAATTATTACATGAAATACCTTGGAAAAATATCATGGGATACCAAATAAAATGGGCCAACAAACCATATGATTGGCTCACAAAACGGTAGGCTTAGATTTGACCAATTCACCCATCAATGTCATAAGGCCAAGTGTAAACCCTAGATTGGGCCATAATGAGGGTCAATGAACATGAGGGACCAAAGGTTGGTGTCATAACGAGGTTCAATGAATCATGGGGACCAAAATTATGTTAGGAAGGTCAATAGGTGTCAACACATCGATTAGGAGGGTGCATGGGGTGAATAGTTAGCAAGTAGTGGACCATTAATACACAGGTTTGACCAAATCACTAAGAGGGTGCACTCCAGCTCCTTAAAATAGGGAAATGCATTAAACACCTCATAAATGAAGCATAGAGGGGCACGTTGACTCCTTGAATGATGGAAAGGAGTTCAAAAGTGGACAAACAAGGTTTCATGGATTTATCTCTAGTCTAAGTGGTCCAAATGTGGACAATTATGGTCCAAAACACTATACTAGGCACTAGGAAGCCAAAAATCACTAGGTAGAACAACATGAAGGTCCATGGCATAGATATGATAGGAATATTGTTCTAACATTTTTATTTCAAATGAAGGTACTTCATAGGGTCACTATGGGAACAAAGTTTGATCCTAATTCAACTATAGAGAAGTCAAAATATCTTAATAAAATAGATGAATCATTCAGATTACTATGTTACTCAATATATTTGGATCTCTTATATCACATTGAAGATTAAAAGTCTCCAAATTGAATATAGACCAATTTGTATAGCCTTTTAAGGAAGAAAGATGAGATGAGAGACCACCAATTGGAGATTGAGCTCCTCAATATGATCCCTAGTAACTTTGAACCAACCTAATAATTATTCACAAAATTTAGGTATATATTACTTAATCTCAAGATGTGAAAAATATACAAAGAAAATGATTAGATAGTTTTGTCAATTTTATCAAAATTGGGACCATATTATTCAGTTCTTGTCTCGTCATTCCATTCAACAGTATTAACAATTGGTGACACATGGAGGATTCATACATTGGATAATTTTGTAGCCTTGCTTCTACAAGAGCCATATAAGCTCAATCAAATAGGCTTCCAAAATTCCTAAAATCCACATGCCCTTGTGTTTTACATAAGTTCTTTAATCTATGCGGACATAGACTGTTTCCCTTGTCTAAATGATGTAGATTTATAACAAGTGATAATAATTGTGCAATCTTCCCCTAGTATATGAAATTACTTGGGTATTAAGCCCTCATACCTTACTTGAAGGTTGTCCTTGTCTCTTGAACATTCTTTACGATCCAACTTGTGTAGAAGAGGATACCTACAATAGACATGCAAGAATAAGAAAACAAAGTGAAAGCAACAAAAAAATAATATACATACATTTTCCATGGGAAAGAGAGAATATATTTGTATTAAATTGAGTAGGAAAGAATTACAACCAATCCTTTATGTTGAGAAGACCTTCCAATGGACACTTTGCCTATAATCCTCACCTAAATCCAATCCATAAAAAAGTTAGCACTATTTGGCCAGCATTTGGGTTCTCTCACTCACTTCTTCCTCCTCCTAACCATGAGGAATTCAAGTTCCACCTAGGCAAGTCAGTTGGGATAAGGATACACAAATTTTTCTTCTAGAAACTTCTCGAAATATTCTCTTTTTTTCATTTTTTTGAAGGGAACCACACTTTGAAAGAGGACAAGAAGAGTTGATCAAGTCTAATGCAGTTATATTAAAGAAAATAAGGACAACACCACACTTTTCTAGTGTGCAAGGTGCATTAGGGAGGTATGTCACCTTATGTCAATGGACAAGGTGTGGTAGTGCTTCAATATATGGAAAACCACAAAGGAAAAATTTTCTTCCAATCAGTTTTGGAAATTCACACTCTAAGAGATTGAGGAAAATACTGAAGTAGCAATCTCATGAACATGATGGTGACAAGATTTAGGTGTAACAGAATGCCCCTAAAAGTATGAGGCTAGAGGAAAATTATAGAAAAAATACTTTGATAGAAAAGGTTACGACTTCGAGGACAAGTTACAATGATCAGAACTTATCAACAATCAAGATCATTCAACATTACATTATACTTTGATACATGTACCAAATGAGTCACAACATGGCCTCTAATCAATACAATGCAGATCCAGGTAAGATACAAAAGGCATGGCTATTGAAATACAACATAGATCCATGTGAGCAAGACTCAAATTTGGACATAGCTACCAGACATACAATGTAGATCTATGTCAAACTGACACAAATATGAGCATAGCCACCAGCATACACTGTGGATCTATGCAATGACTCATACAAAATACTCCATCGTCACCTGAGGGGAAGACAAATATAAAAAATGAATGCCTAATGAAAACCTAGGGTATTCATCTCGTTCTTAAGAAATTACGATTCTATCCATGTGAATATATGTATTGAGGTCGAACAATATGGTAGAAACCACTTGATTACCAGTCAATGATGTGAACGGTTAACAAGTGTGAGGGAAATCACCATTAATTTCAATGATTCCCAAGGTACCATTGTGCATTCCTCCAAATGTGAATATATGAACTGAAGTCAGACACCCAGTGAAACATTTCGATCAAAGGCCAAAGATGAAATCCTATTGTTGAAATCAGCGAAACTTGCCATTCATGCATAAAGATCTCAAGGTACTAACTTGTTTCTAAGACTAGTTCCCAGAAGACGTACTAGTGTTGACGAGAATAGTCTCGTTGAAGGAGGGCCATGATGAATCCCACATTAATGACGCAAAACTTGAAACAAATTTCTTGGAAATAATTTTGAGTATGAAGTAACCATAGCACTGACTCGAAGGTAACCGAGAAAAAAGAGAGGTAGGTTGGACTGTAGAGAGTAATTCTGACACACAACTTTCCTTTGAACATTGAACGACACGAACAATGATTTGGTAGCATTGACTTAACGAGAAAGATAACAAGACATAATGCAACGAAAGATGATGTATTCTTGGAAATGACTCAAAGGACTGACATGACTCATGAAAGTGGATCGAATCAGAGACAAGCTTAATACCCAACCGTTTGAATGGAATGCAAACAGGTCCCATGAGGGTCTCTTTTATTTTTAACAAGATGGAAAAGGGAAACAAACGATCGACATAGCTTGTCCTTTAGATGAGTCTAATCTCACATGTTTTACGAACCTGAGAAAGGAGGGGTTCGTTACCATAGATATTCTTTCAATGTTTGACTTAACGAGTCCAATGAAACAAAACTCGTTGTTGCTCATGCTTAGAGATTCTGAATGAAACTAAAGAAGACTTTGAAAAGTTCTTTTTTGTAAGTTTAGTCCCCGAGGCCCAAAAAACTGTAAAATAATACCCAAGAGAACTCTTCTAGTCAATGATTTGGATAGATAATACCTTTTTTGCAAATAGTCTAACCGATCCGAAAAAGGGGTAAACTACCGTCGAAAAGACGAACTTTCAAATAATTTTATGAGTGTGAAAGAGACAAGTGCACTCGACAATCTTTTCATATTTCGAGAGTCTAAAAAGAGCTTAAAGATGACTTCGATGGGGTTCCTTTTTCATAAATACTTTTACGATCCCTAAAAAGTGATAAAAGTAGACTCGGCACCTTTGTACTAAAGTTTAACGAGCACAACTATGACATTAAGAGCGCTCGAAAAAAAATTCGATGTTATAGAGAATGGAAAAGACAAAAAATAAAACTCTCTTGTAACCAAAAAATATCTTTGTGAATCCTACAAATCTCAACAAAATATTTTTAGACACTAGTTTGACCAAAATCGAGCATATTTGACCACCATGAGTAAAAAATAATGAAAAAACATTAATAGATAACCCAAATAGTAAATAAATAGGTGAAAATAGTAAAAATTGTTTACCATTTGTCTTTTTACCAAATTTACTGGAGGAGAGATCTTTTGAGGTCAGATTTGTTGTGACGATTGCGGGAGCTACATGCAATCATTTCATATTCCGTCTAGACTAGGTAAATGTTCTTTCCCTCATCTTCATTTGTGCAGTTTCAATTTTTAATTTAAGGTCATTTTTTTAGTTTTTAGAGTTGTTCTCTAAGGGGATCATGTGTCCTCGCATTACCACACTTTTCCTTTGAGGGAAGTGCAGTAATGGCCTACCACCGTGCAATTTGTTCACAGAAGGTGCGATGACACTACTCTGTGAAAAGAGAAGGGATGCGGTGGTGCATTTTGGCCCCAAAAACTAAATGATGAAGTAAAAATAAAAAGTGTTAAGGATTGAAGATTATCACTAATGCTTCAAATTGGTTAATTGATAGGTTTAAAATTAGTCATGGTGATATGGAAAGAGAGAGAACATGAAATGGATGATATGCATGCCACAAATGACCTAGTTACAGTAAATGGACTTTGGGAGTGTTGAATCCTAAAATTCTTCCAAGTACTAAGCATAAGAGCACAAGTTTGACTATTGGAACATTTGATTAAGATGTGGAATCCAGATCAACAATATTTTTAGGTGGGAGCCCACATCCTAACTCTAGATGTGGAGGACATTTACTTCTTCACTAGACTATCCAGCCGAGGTGCACCCGTTTTTTTAGTTGGTCCGATAGGTAGAGAATCCTCTATAGAGACTCCCATGGCTAAACATTGTATTCCAGGAACACAAATGAGTGGTGGAAATATTCCCATAAAGAATGTGAGCGATATATCCCTCAAGACCATCCTATTTACCATGCAGAGGGTGGCAAGGATTCGTTCACCACATCAAGATCCTTGAGCACATATGATTTATGCCTTGGAGTGCATGGCTCCCACAGTGTTTAACTAGGATGAGGGACTACTGTTATTTTTGAAAGATCAGCTCACAAAGTGTCACAGGGGTGAGTTAAAATTTTTTGGATATGGATCCATCGTAGTATCTTTCTTTTTGGAAATGGTTCCATACTTGAGGCCACAAATCGAGACCAATGATCTCATTGAATGGGATTTACGCATGTTGCACTAGGTCGAGGTGATGGCTCTCCATGGTGGGTGTGGGATTGTGATCACACATGGAACACCATTCTTCTGTTGGTTGAAATATCAACTATTGATGGTGAAGGATTACATGTACAAAATAACTGACTTTCAAAGAGATCTAGACTTTGGCTCTTCCAGAGGTATTTATGTGGGGTGACATTGGTAAAAAATACTACTATTTTTATTTTTTATTTTTTATGATTTTATATATTTTGAAATATATGATTTAAAAAGTACTCATACAACTTTCCTTACTGTGCAGATGTCGAGGTGTCTAGGCCAGTTGGATATTCGCCAATTAAGAGGTGAGGGGAGCTAGAGTTATAATAACTACAGATTGAGAGGCCACCGAGGAGCGAGGAGAAACTCCAGATAATCACCATGGATATATTATATATATCCATATATGACCTACCAAGGAGATACCAGTGACACACAATTGGTGTATATGGACGCTTCTGACTACTACTTCGCAGGGTGGCAATGGCCATCATGTGCTATCATGAGCAACATTAGTGCTTAGTAGGTACATTCACTGAAAGATATAAGCTTCAGTCCTTTCTGAAATCTTATTATATTGAAAGATGTTATGTTTCAGACTTTGTCTCAGAGCCACTTTTTGCACAAAATTTATGCATAATATATAAAAAAATTATTTTTTGCAGCTTAAAAGAAAGTTTTGAAATGGAAAGTATTTACATGAATATCATCTTTACAATGCTTAATTTACAAATTTACATGTCATTTTAAATATCAAATTGTCAAGAATGTGCAATATGCCAATCCAGAATTTAATTTGCAAGTGAATCAACAATTGAATTAAAACATCTAGGGACATGTTGATAAGTTATAGACTCGAATGATCGTTCAATGATAAATACCCTCCGAAAGAGATGAAGGAGCGTTGGGTTGCAGATGACATAAATGTGGTTCAATTGAGAAACCATTAACTGTGAGTCTAGGTAGACAATAATATGATCGAAACCATGGGAGGAAGATTAAATCAATAATCCAACCATCGCATGATATTCAACAACATTATTAGTCGTTGGACCTAAGAAAACTCCACTTGAACTAATCAACTCATGGGATTGCGAAGAAAGTATCCAAGCTACTGAGGCAAGGTTCAAGGTATGATGACTGGCACCATTTGCAAAGCCATAGAAATAATCCATCTGGAGAGTCAAAACATAACATGGGATAAACATTCATGGATAGGAAGAGACTCAAACCACACCAAAACAAAAAATCACACCACACCAAAAGTTAACTATACATTGTAACGAACTATACATTGTAACGAACATAAAATAATAATTAAATAACTATTATATAATTAATAATAACTATTGAAATCAATATTAATTATTAATATTAATACATATTGATATTAATAATTAATAATTAATAATTAATAAATAGTTATTAGTAAACAATTCTAAAATGATGCATCCTTTCATGGATGGTATCCAAAGTGTCTTTCCAATTTATATATATACGGCACTCACTTTTTAATATATCATCATATCAATTCTATCATCAATTTATATATTATTGTGGCTTATTTAATATTCCAAGTCTTTTGGTAATATTGTTTGTGTAAGTGAATAAATATTTGCTTCAAGTGGTATCAAAGCAAAGTTACTAATTAAGATTCTAGGGCTTCCCTAAAAATAGGACCTTGTCCTTAAAAAAATAAAAGGTAAAAGTAACCCCCCCAAAAAAAAGTAAAACAAAAAAAGGGGTAAAAGTGAAACCACACATGGTTTCTTAATAAGTGAGTTTGGGTTTGAATAAAAGTGCAAAATAATTACTAGTAAAGAGAAAGTGAGATTTGAACTTAGGTGGGGAATGTAACACTCATTCCTCCCAACCACCCAATCTACTCACATTTTAGAAAACTTAAGGGAATATAAAGATCTTTATTATATAATAATTAATACAATAATTAATTATTATTTTAAAAAAAATTATATATTAAACTATATATATAGTTTATAAAACATTAGTATAAAAATATTAATTAATCATTATTATTATAAAAAATTTATAATAAATATTATTTATAATATTATTTTTGGAAAAAAAAGAGGTTATTTAACCTAACGAAGAAGACCAATCCCTTTATCGTCAAAAAATTCGAAGTCTATCTATCGTAGAAGAAACCAAAGGAAGACCATCTATCATCGAAGGAGTCAAGACCATGGAAGTTGGTGTGCAAGTACAAATAGAGAAATTAAAAGCCAAGCTAAAGCGTTATCAGAGAGACAATGAAGAGTTACGGGACATAAATACGAAATCGAAAATGTTGATTAAATTACATAGGATGCAAAAAGAGCGCAAGGAACAAAAAATTTCCGATCAGAACAATCATATAGAAAAATTATCGGCCCAAATTAAGAAATTAAAAGACAAAAATGATCTCAATCAGAGACAAAAAAAATCAAGATATAAAGAAAGAAATAATTGGTTATGAAGCAGAAATAATACGCTTGAACAAAATCATTAACGAAAAAGATGAAGAACTGACACACATACGACAGAAAGTAGAATATCAAGAATCAGTGGTTGACCAGTATCAACAACAGATAAAAGTTCTTCAACAACAAAACAACGACTCTAAAAAGGAACACAACTTGGATATCGCAAAGAGTAATAAAACAATATCCAACAGTTCTGAAGAAATTTTCAGATTAAGAAATCATAACAAAACCCTGACTACAAAAATAAAAAAATTAAAAAATAGTAGTAAGAAGGAACACTCCAGTGAAGAATTCGAAGGAAAAATACTGGAAAAGCAAGAAGAAAACCAATGTCTAAATAAGCGTAATTAGGAACTACAGAATCAGATCAAGGAGTTAGAAATTAAAAAAAAATCGCAAGAGGAAAGAATAAAAAAGATTTAGAATCATGAACAATCTACTGGAGAACCAAGAAGCACAATCCAGGAAAATGCATCAAAAAATAAAACTAAGGAAGTGAAGACAGTCCTCGCCGTATTCCAAAATAAAGAAGAACAAACAACACCTACACCTTACAGACATCCTAATTATAAACGTCATTTTGACCAATGACAGGGTCAAAATGAATATTCACAAAAGACTTATGTGGACATGCGAAAATATCGACATACCAAGTAACAATTGAGACTAATTGTCCCACAAAAAGATCTCAGAGCTCCAATAAAAATAGATCCGGGATGGACCACAGCAAATACGAAGCGACAATTCACCTGGGGAATCTGTAATTCGTATCGACTGATCTCCTCAAATGTCATAAATACAAAAGGGAAAGAATTCCGAGATGACAGATTAAAATAAATGAGATATTAATGTCCAATACATCTTTGAGGACAAAGATTCCCTTAAGGGGAAGGCAATGTAACGAACATAAAATAATAATTAAATAACTATTATATAATTAATAATAACTATTAAAATCAATATTAATTATTAATATTAATACATATTGATATTAATAATTAATAATTAATAAATAGTTATTAGTAAACAATTCTAAAATGACGCATCCTTTCATGGATGGTATCCAAAGTGCCTTTCCAATTTATATATATACGGCACTCACTTTGTAATCTATCATAATATCAATTCTATCATCAATTTATATATTATTATGGCTTATTTAATATTCCAAGTCTTTTGGTAATGTTATTTGTGTAAGCGAATAATTATTCGTTTCATACATACAATGTACAAGGTACAAATTCGAAATTTATCAAGCATAGTACCTCTTCAGGTAAAGCCCATTACAAGGATTCCCAAAAGGTATACCATCATAATCCACTAACTAGTAGGCCCCTTTTTCTAATACTGAACTTATGACATAGGGACCATACCACATTGACTCGAATTTACATTTTCCCAACTTATCATGTCTCTGATCATAGGTCAGAATAAGATCGCCTTCATTGAACACTCGAAGTTGAACTGAATTATCATATTGGGCCTTGACACGTTTTTGATGTGACTCATTAGCAAGAGAAACATCCCAATGTGTTTCATCAAGGTTAGTGAGATAAACAAAACGATCCTCCTCAACTGCGGTGTTAGGTAAAAGTTCGACGACTAGTTTCAAAGATGGAAACTTAAAGTTCGATAGGAAAAACAACTTCTAGCCCGTAAACTAGTTGAAAAGGTGTAAATACAATCGTTATTTTTATAGTGGTCATATATGCCTATAGTTATGAAAAAAGTGTCAAATTCCAGTTTGAATTATGATCTCCTACCATCCTATGAACTATAGTTTTCAAAAATTTGTTAATGGATTCAACCTGGCCATTAGCCTGCAGATAGTAAGGAGTTGATTTTTCATGGAAAAATCCCAACTTGGCACTTAAGTCAGTCATCATTTGATTACAAAAATGAGACTCCTGATCAGTGACTATGGCTTGATGAACCCCAAACCTAGAAATAACATGGTTAAATAAAAAGAGAGCAGAAATCTTACTATCCTCAACATACGTAGGCATTACCTCAACCCAATTAGTGAAGCAATCAACGACTACAATGGTGTAACCATGCTCCCCAAATGAGGTAGGCTTACAATGCATGAAATAAATCCCCCATTTGGAAAAAGGGCCAACGACAATGACAGGGTGTAAAGGAGTTGGGTGGGTGCGTTTTTTAGGGTAAAAAAATTGATAGGAAGGGAATTTCTCAACAGCCTCGTGACAATCTTTAAAGATTGAAGGCCAGAAATAGCCAGTGTGAAGGATATTTTGTGTTGTATCCATCCCAGAAAGATGAACACCACATGCTTTGAAGTGGAAATCATTCAAGACATGTTCAACCTCTTCATGGTTCAAACATCGTCATAAGATGGAATTGATACCACCTCGATACAAAGTGTCATTGATAATGACATAATACTTCGTGTGATTTCAAATATGATGACAATCGTCTTGAGATAAATTGGGCTGAAAGTGTTGATTCTGGAGATACAAAATGAGGTCTCCATACCAAGGATCAGGCGTGCTAATAAGAAATAAAGACTCATCTGGAAATGAGTTAATAGGCTTAGTCTTAATAGTATCACGGGGAAGGTCACACACCAGATCTGCAAAGATCAAAGACTTTTAAGAAGTGGATTTTGCAAACTCAAGGTCAAATTATTGTAGGATAACTATCCAATGAGAATATTTCCCCCTAGTACCTGAAAAATTAGAATATAGTACATGGGATTGGAGTCTGCAAGAACAATAGTCATGTGAAGCAAAATGTAATGACGAAAATGTTTAATGGATATGACCGTATCCAAAGCCAACTTTTCAACACATGAATATCATTTTTCAAAATCCAACAGGCTCTTACTTAGATAATAGATCACATGTTCCTGGCCATTTTGATCTTCTTGCACTAAAACCATGCCAATGGTAGTAGTGGAATCCACGAGATATAACAGATAATATTTTGAATAGTTAGGGGGATTCAATACATGTGAGTGTATAATTGCATGTTTCAGGTTATCGAAAGCTTGATGATTTAGATCGTCCCAAATGAACGAAGTGTTATTTTTTAACAATCGCATATATCCATGTGTTTTCTCTACAAAGGTGGATACAAATCAGATGCAGAAAGTTTTCCTTCCCTTGCAAACTTTGAAGTTCGGTTATGTTGGTAGGTGGGGGTAAGGCCAAAATAGCCAGAATTTTGAAAGGGTCGATTTGAATACCATCATTAGAAACAAAAATTCCAAGCAAACGTCTAGTTTCTACACAATAAACAGATTTATGTGGATTCAGGCAGATGTTATAGTGGCGGCATCGAAGGAAGACGGCCCTAAGATGCTCAGAATGATCTTCTTGCTATTGTGAATGAGTGGGTAAGTCATCCAATTAAGGTTCCACTATATGATTAATATCATGAAAAGAATATGACATGGCTCATTGAAAAGTAGCCCCATATTCTTTAAGCCAAAAGGTAGTTTGCAATAAGTAAAGGCTCCCCATGGGAAAATGAAAGTTATCTTATGTTGATCGACGAGTAGGATCTCAATCTGATTGTAGCGAGAAATCCCATTCGTAAAGGAAAAAATAATGCTTCTAGCACAATTGTCAATAATTTGATTGATATAGGGAGTAGGATAGTTGTCCTTGGGACAACCCTTATTTAGATCCCTAAAATCAATGCAAACTCTAATAGTGCCCTATTTTCTTGTGACAGGAACAATATTAGACAACCATTTAGTCAATGACACGGGGTAAATAAAACCATCTTTTAAAAGTCTTTCAACTTAAGTTTTGATAGATGCAACTTTTCAAGGGTGTATCTGACGAAGTTTTTGTCTCGCGGGTTTCACAGCTGGATAAGTCTTGATCTCATGGACGAAAATCGATGGATCGATACTAGGCATTTCCTCGAACGTCAGGAAAACGCATATCAAAAATATTTAAAAAGGGTCGTATAAATTTCAATTCCAGATGCTAAGCAGTTCCAGCCTATATGAATGTGCTCAACAAATCCAAGTTTCACAAATATGTCTATGGGGATAGTCTGAGTAATATTACACGGGTTTCCTTGAGAATCAGTACCCTGTATGAATATAGGTGATTGAGGATTTTTGACAATATCAGAAGAAACGAATGATGCAAAATTAGACTCTACCAAATTGGAGATGGGAAGGAAAGATGAACTGTGATGATGATATTCCCATGGATATTCATCCAAACTCATAATTTCCATGATAGACTCATCCAAAGGAAAAGTCTACAAGAGATAATAGAGAGTAGGGGGAGGATAATCTAACCAATAACGTATATGGTATGGGTCTGATGCTACTAAATGGTGATCATCAATATAAGCATCTAAAGTCGATTGGATGACATCATAAAGTTCTTTAGGAGGACTCAGAGAAGGTAAATCAGCAATTGTTTACCCTTGGATATGTCATCAGCGGTGGAGGATATCATATTCACCGAGGCACCTTGTGATGTAGTAGGGGAGAATTAGAAGGAAAGACTCCCATAAGCGAATTTAATTTGAGAATCCCAACCCCTACATTCTGATATTGAAGAGTTGACTATCCCAACAAATGAACATTAATTTCTGTGGTGGAAGTAGTATTCAAGGGAAAAAATCAAGCTGGTCAATAGTTACAACCTTTCCTTCATGGGGAAATTGGAATAAAGTAATATAAATGAAGCAATTGCAGTCATGGCATAGAACCAATTCCTTCCCCAAAAAAGGTTATAATATAAAGGAGCCTCAACCACCTCTAGATGATTGGAGACGATTTTTCCCCCTAATTCAATAGATAACATCGATAAAAAACTGTAAGGTTGAAAACCCCATCTGTCGAAAATTTTTAACATGGTAGGAGAACGGTTAACTTTAGGAGAACCAATGTCTCTTCAACAAGACATGGATATCACCTAGGTAGAGGCTCCTTTGTCCAATACGGTACGATGGACCTTCCTACCAATTACGTTAGTCTCAATTTGAAAGGTGAGCTGGTGAGATAACCTTGATTTAAAGTATTCCAAATTAAAGGTAATAGTATTTGAATTCTCCGGATATAAAGCCCCAAGAGATGACAACAAGTTCTTATGTTGGGAAGGATAAGTCTAGAGTACTTCCAAAGTCGACATAGTGCAAGGTGATTGAGCCAGATTATTGGGGCGCGCACCTTAGTGGTCCCTAATTTTGGTAACTCCGTGGTTTTTGTGGAAGTTGTAAGTGGAGTCACGACTAAAAAAAATATTAGGGGTGTTGGGGTTGAGTCAAAGTCCTCTTTTTGTAATAAACCCATGGTTTAAGTCCAGGGTTTAGGGTTCAAGGTGCCCATGGTTTAAGCCCATGGTTTTGTAATAAGTGCACTATAAATAAGGACTCTTGTAAAGAAGTCAGGTTAGGATTTTTGATGTAAGATGAATTGATGCGAAGCTAAGGCTATTTTGTAAGAGAAGGTTAAGTCCCAGCTGTGTGCATGGACGACCCCTGTAGCTATGTGCATAGAGGATTTTGGGTGATAAAGGAAATCTGCAGTTGTGTGCGCGGCTTTGAGGACTTGAAGGGATCTGCAGCTGAGTGTGCAGATCATAACTGTGGTTTTTGTAAAGAGTTGAATAAAACACAGTTCTGTGGACGTAGCCCCTACACTGGGGGTGAACCATGTTATATCGTGTGTTGTGGTTCTTGTTGTGTTGGTTTTATGTTCTTTATGCATTGATAAATATATATCTGATAAGTAAGATCACTGCTAAATATTAACTTCGTTGGAATTCCTAGTAAAGGGTTAAGAAAGTCACTGTTTGTTTATCTAACCGCGAAGCTAAATAAGTAACTATTAAATCTCTATATTGTATGATTATAAGTTATTAAAGGCTAAAGGTACAATAATATCCCTCTTCTGCTTGCAGAAACCTGATTCTACGGCATCCCATAGCTATTTTGGGTGAGACTGCAACCTGTTCGCAGGTTGTTGCTGAAAGGGCCAACATTGTGGGTCGTTTGTTGGTGCGAAGTGAATGGTATAAAACCCGGGTCTGCCCTATAGCCCAACAAATTGGTTCTATTGCCGGTTGAATTCAGTATCTGCTCAAGAGGGGTTTACATCGTACCTCGAGGGCTATGTTCTGGAGACCCTCTGTGAAGGAAATCGGTGATTGGCTTCATGAGACTTATCTGAAATTCGCTGAGCAAGAGAACAAAGATCCGCGTCGTAGTGCAAAAGACTTTTTACAAAGGTATGTTTTTTGTGATATTTATGAAATTTTCTTTGGTAGTATCCACATAGATTTGCACCAGTGGTTATCCAGGTTAACAGAGAGAAGGATGAACTTCTAAGAACATCAGTTTCCTGATTGGACCCCCGCAAGAATTAATATACTGAAAAGGGTGAACAACGAGATATCCCGCGCTGTTGATTTCTGGACAACGTGAACCCTTGAAGCATTTGTGACAGAGTTCGCCATTGACATGAGTACTTCCTTTAGTGAAGCCGAGTGATAGTTTTTCAAAGGACCAAGGGGTAAGTTTTTGAATTCATTTAGTTTGAGAATTAAAATGCTATTAGCTGAAAAAGGTATATTGCTGATTGAATCAGACTACTAGATTTAGTATTACTAACCTATGTTTGCAAGTGAAAATACCTTTGACGAGCAAAGTGGTTTGCTGTGAAGTGGAAAAAGTTACAAGAGAGATTTTGGATCCTATTCCCAGGGTCAGCATACCAAGTATTCCCCTGTAAATCCCGCAGATTCATAACCCAAAGAAACCCCTTCTGTTGGAAACCCTCCGGTAACCCCGCAGCGAAGACCTATTATCCCTGAGAACCCGTCGCAGTTTGAAAGTAACCCTAGCTCGAGTATCCCTGTTGTAGGTCAGTCTACCCCAGTAAGTTCCCCACCACCTACTTCCAGTCCCCCTCCAACCCCCCCTAGATCCACTATGGCCCACATGCATGATGATATTAATCTCACTATTTTCAAAGGAACTAGATCAGAGGATCTAGAACAGTTCTGGTTTTTATGTGAGGCAGTGTGGTCTGCTAAGACCATTACGGATCAAGATAAAAAAAGAGCACAGCTGGTTACTTCCCTCAGAGACCACGCTCTGACCTGGTTCATGAAGTTTTCCAAAACTCAGAACCATGTTTTGGCTGATATAAAAGAAGCAATGATAAAGGAATTTAAGAAGCCAAAATCGGAGTCGCAGTGTATCACTGAATTGAAAGAGATTCAGCAGAGGCGCGGTGAATCAGTGTGGGACTTTGATCAAAGATTCAAAGTTCTGCTAGACCAAGTCAGTTTCACCATTGGACCTACACAGCACAAGGAATGCTTCATTGCAGCGTTGCTACCGCATATCAGAACTCCACTCATGCAACAGAAGGTTGCTGACTAGCATGAGGCTCTGGAAATCGCGATGAAGCTTGAAACCGCTCCTGTCAAAGACAATTCTGGTATCGCTCAAATCCAAGCGCAGTTGGCATCGATAGATCTGGAGCTTCACGATATGAAGAAAGGAAAAACCGGTCACGAAGAGATTTGGTGTACACAATGTCGGACAGAAGGTCATGCCAAGGAACAGTGTCCTATGGTAAGAAATTACCTAAATACTGGTGTGCCAAATCCGTTTAACCCACAAGTCCTATATTGTGAGCTCTGCAGAACAGTAGTACAACATCGACCTGAATACTGTTATCTGCTACAAAGGTATGCGAAAGTACCTAAGAACCCCTATTGTAAATTCTGTAAGTCCGTAGGACATAATGAAGATGAGTGTCGCAATTATGACCTCATGCGAGAACGCACCTACGACACCTATCGGGTACAAAATGAGGGACAGAGCAATGATGGCTATGGTTAACACGATGGTGTATCAGGTAGAGGTGCTTTTGGAGGTCGTGGTCGAGGTGGTAAGGCCAGAAGAGTAAGAGGCCAGGTTGTGTGTTACAACTGTAACTAGGCCGGGCATCCAGTGAGATACTATTGGAACCCAACTATGACATGTCGGTATTGCCGAGCAGTAGATCATGTGATCGAGTAGTGCTCGCAGTTGATAGATAATATTTAGGAAAGAAACAGTGCCCCTACTCAAAATATTCAGATGATTTCCGTCGAGCAAAGACCTGCCCCAGCCATTAATGTTGTTACCCGGAGTGGAGCTATGACGGAAGTGCAGAACAAGGAGAAACAACTTGCCGAGGCCTGGGTTCGGAAGGCCCCAGAAAAAATCCCAGCAATTGATATCGAAAGAGAAAAAGAGACATTCATGGAAGCCAAGAGAGATTTTGCTACTCCTAGCACAACAGTAGCACCTGCGCACCAACATCAGCAGTAGTCGCAGATGCAAGAAGCTTCGACAGACAAAGTAAGTACACTGTCCTCCTTTTTATAGAGTTGTCTAAAGCTCTTAAGAAATCAGAATGCTTTAAGTGAGTTGCAGAAAGTTATTGCTTCCTGTGAACCTCAGCAAAGTCCTGGTCAGGAAAAAGCTATTAATAGAGTCAGGAGAATTGGCAGGGAAATGAGATTGAATTCTCAGATAGGAGAGTATGATAATACTGATGTTATTTTGGACCTAGGATCAGAGGTAAATGTCTTAACTAAGAAAACCTGGGAACAAATGGGAAAACCTATCCTTGATTGGTCCCCTATACAGTTGAGATTAGCCAATCAGCAGAAGATTGTGCCCCTAGGACGACTCCCTAATGTCCCAATAGATATTGATGGTGTCTGTACTGTAGCGTACTTCAAAGTTATTGAGATCATTGACGACAGCAACCCCTATCTAGCATTGCTAGGTATTGAGTGGGCATTAAACAATGATGCAGTCATCAACCTGAAGAAAAGACAGATGACTTTCGAAGGGAAGGAACTGAGAGTCATTGTCCCATTGGATCCTTCTCAAGGAGAGAGATATACAGAGCCAGTAAGAGATGAAGAACAGGATGTTTTGGACCACATCTACAATATCACAGCGAAGGAAGAAGATTATGTTGATCCTACTGCCGAAGGTATCATGGATTGGCAGTGTGATAGCTCCTGCATGAAAGATTCAGATGATGGCCTAGAGAATTGGCATAATAGACTGTATGAGCTACATGGCCATCGATGTGCCAGAATTACCAAGTCTCTTAGATGGATTGGCTCACAGGTAAGAGTCCTACCTATTTTTGATGACTTGTCAGACCCAGAACATGGACAGAGCAGGTTTAATGGTAAGACTAGTCCTCAGGGACATTTGGAGCAATACTACGAGGCATGGAAGCATGTACCTCATGAAGAATGGGTACATAGGTTTGTGCACACCCTGGAACCTATCACAAAGAACTGGTATGCGGAGGTCGAGCTTCACCACAGTACTGTAAGTTGGGATTGTCTTGTTGATAATTTTGTGCTGACATTCTCTATTAACAAGGTTTCTCCTACTTTGGACGTAGATGTTAGGATGATCCATACTAAAGTATTTGATGCTCAAGAAATAGCAGAATACCATCCTGATTGGAAGGCACAGAAAGCCAATGCAGTAGAATGTTATAACCTCGCAATTGACGAGGATGCTGATCTGTGCAATATCGATATTACTGAGTTAGAAGGACACTGCGACGTACACGAACCAACACTCGAAGCCCCTGAAGTGACTCATCCTTTGAAGACGTGGACAGTCAACATTGGATCAGAAGACTAGCTTAAATATGCTACCAGTGGAGATTATTGAGATGAAGACAAGGTAAGCAAAGCGACCCAACTTCTCCATGAGTGTCGAGACTTATGTCTGATGAAGTTCCTGGACATAAGAGGAATCATTGAAGCTGTGGATGACATTTTTCCATGGGTAGAAGCTTGACTCCATGTCGCAGATGGTGTCCAAAGGTGTCGAATGTCCTTATTAGGGCGCAGCCATAGCTACTGCTTGTGCCGAAGAAGGAAAGGTCTGTCGAAACTTAAAAAATGACCGTTAGAAGAAATCAAATTTGGCGGAACCGGTATGTTCTCTGTATTAACTGCCTGTATTAATGAGATCTTGGGAAATCTACCGTCGTTTAGACAAGATCTCTGTCAGATTTGGTATCATCAATGCACATTTATGATAGATATCGTGGATGGATTCTATAAGAAGACGCCCACACCCACGATGGTTGCATTTTGTAATTTCTTGAGTTTCACAATTGCATCCATGTCAGCCGATAGCGAGCTCCAGAAGCTAGTGAGAGACTTTGAACAGGAGGGTCTGCCGTAACTTTTCAGCCACCCCCCTGCGTCTGCAACCCGTGACGAGACTCCCCTAGCACCGACCCAGCCAATGCAGACACGCTCTACCAGGAATAAATTTAAACCTGAAGTTCGTTCGAAACAGAACGAAGAGAGGCACCAGCAATTAGGGAAAACACCAGAGAATCCCCAGATGAATCCGTCCGGCTCAGCAGAGGTCCCATTTGAAGAAGATGAGAATATTGCACCGCAGCGTCCACCGTATCTACCGCCAATTCGACCAGGATTTCATCTCCCTCGACGGACGAAGAAGTTTACATTACGCACCCCTTCACTGCCACCGAGTGTGCAGCTGGTCGAGATAATGACAGGGAAAATAGACTGGCTCAAGTACACTGACCACGATACAAATGATCATGAGAAATTTCCACAGTTCACACCTGGGACATACTTACACTCTATCCGCTATCAGGAGACTAGCGCGACATTATTAGAAGTTAAACAGTGGGCTACTGGCTTGGACAAGGCTGGTTTGTTGAAGATGCTCGATGTACCCCACTTCGGACGTAGCACACAGGTAACCGTGGTGGTAAAACAATTATTGGCATTGGTACACGATGGGTACCTATGGATAGGAAACTAGAAAATCGCTATCAATGGATAACTCATTCACCAGATTACGGGCCTACCGAAGGAAGGACTTGACCCGAGCATTGAGTTTGTTGGAAATCATGAAGTTATGAAGCTAGCACATACCATGAAGGAACGCTTCGGGCTGACGAAAGGGAGCGAGGGTATCAAACCTCGACCATTCAGTATCACAACATTCGCTTTGCAGCTGAACTCTTAGCCTGCAAATTGATGAGAAAGTGCAGACCATATGAAGTGCCTGCCCCGATTGTAAGTATTGCTGCAAACTGTGCGGAAGAATACATCGCTAAGGAATTTCTTGACGATGCCCACGACGCGCAGGAAAAAGGTAGACCCTTTCACTATTCATGGTTCATCGTACGTATTTCCTTGATTAGGTGGAAAGAGCCCACTGAGGCGCAATTTATTGATGTACCTCCAAGAATGTCAGGTGCAGCGAGGTATGCATCACTCTGAGTGTCGCAGGACAAAGCATCCTAGCAGATGACAAACACTGTGTTTGCCTTTTATGCCATGAGTATCTCATATGAGATTGTCAAGACCCTGCGACTCATTAATGAGCTATTCTCTCAATATGAGGGAGTGGCCAATTTCAGGGCCGACATGCACAATGTCTTTATCCAGGCCCACGCAGATCAGAAGAAGGCATGCTGGAAGTTGCCATATGTGGTGACCAAAGACGAAATCCTCACAGTAATCCAGCAGTGGCCGGCTGAATGGTTGAAGGACGAAGGAACAAAGCCCAACATCCCAATCCCTTCGGTCACCAATGTGGGTGCTGGCCCTAGTCAGACGCAGCAGCAAGATCTCCTAGAGGATAGCGAAGAGCAAACTGAGTCACAGCAGAGTGAAACCGACCAGGGTGGAGATAGCGGAGACGAAGAAGAATAAGAGGAGTTGGTCAAAACTATATCAGACCCTAATCAGCCAGATAAGCGCAAGTCACCAAAGGCCGAAGAAGTGACCAAACTTTAGTCCCGCAAGAAAACGAAAGACAAGAATATCGACGAAGAGCCTACCCTGACCAGTGAAGAGCTTAATCAGGCTCTGTCGAAGTCCACAGAAGTTCTCACCAAGAAATGGTCAGAATTTGCAGCTACACATCTACATGCCATCACTGGTGTAGCAAAGCACATTTCAGAGTTGAAGGACCTAGCAGAAAAATCACTGACTGGCGCTTCAGCAAGTAGTGCCCCAGTAAGCGCACCGCCAGACCTACGGAAATGGCCGACCAGAGATAACAAAGGCCAAGTGTCAAGTGCAGCCCTCATATTAACGGATGTAGTGTCTCATTCGGAGATGAGTATGAAGGTTGGAATCGATTACACTAAGATGTCCATGGCGGAGCTACATATCTGTCAATTAGCGATTATGAAGGAAATCCAGGCACGAGACCACTATTCGCAAATGCAGTTGGAAAATGCCATAAGTCAGCAGTAGGGCTTTGCAACGCAGCTGGAGGCAGCGGAGCAGAGAAAGAGGGATGTAGAACATAAGCGGATTACACTGGTACGAGTTTTGGATGAGGCATGTCGAATTCTTCCCGACTTCGACATACAGCTGGTAGAAGAACCCGAACAAATATTAGTCAGGATGAAAGACTACGCACAGCAGTCTCGCAGTGAAATAGAGAAGCTCAAAATAGCACATCAGGCTCAGATTGTGGAGCTTCAACTCCGCATTACCCCAGAAAGCCCACCAGAGGTCATAGAGCAGTGCCACGCAGACATTCAGGCCTCAGCCGCAAAAATCTTAGATGCTGTGAGCAGCGCAACAAAGCTACTAGAAGACAGTGTTGAGGCCTGGACCACCCTGCAGGAACATCCAAAAGTCGCACAGCTGCAAGAAACTATCAGGCAGCGACAGATAGAATTGGATGTAGTAAAAATGGAAATTAAGGCTCTGCCGCCTATGGAGAAAATGCTCAAGGTAAAGAGAAGCAATGAACTCCAACAGGAAATCGATTCATGCAGAGCAAAAGAAACAGAAGTGGAAAATGCTATGCAGCTACTTCTTAGCAAAGCTTTCGAGTTGAGTACTGCTGTAGACACCCAACTCAAAATTTTGAAGGAATATGATGCATTTGCGCAGAAAAAGGCCAGCGAAGCATCAGCCGTAGTATTGCAAGAGTTGGTCGAAAAGGAACAAGCAGCCGACAGTATCATGCGTGGTCTCAACAAACAGTTCACTATCTTCACTGACAAAGTTTTCCTACCAGAAGAGTAGCAGAGTGTCCCGGGACGGGCCACTAGTGAGTCTTAGGGGCCTGTTGGGGCGCGCACCTTAGAGGTCCCTAATTTTGGTAACTCCGTGGTTTTTGTGGAAGTTGTAAGTGGAATCACGACTCAAAACAGTCTTAGGGGTGTTGGGGTTGAGTCAAAGTCCTCTTTTTGTAATAAACCCATTGTTTAAGTCCAGGGTTTAGGGTTCGGGGTGCCCATGGTTTAAGCCCATGGTTTTGTAATAAGTGCACTATAAATAAGGACTCTTGTAAAGAAGTCAGGTTAGGATTTTTGATGTAACATGAATTGATGCGAAGCTAAGGCTATTTTGTAAGAGAAGGTTAAGTCCCATCTGTGTGTGTGGATGACCTCTGCAGCTGTGTGCGCAGAGGGTTTTGGGTGATAAAGGAAATCTGCAGCTATGTGTGTAGAGGCCTGCAGCTGTGTGCATGGCTTTGAGGACTTGAAGGTATATGCAGCTGAGTGTGCAGATCAGAACTGTGGTTTTTGTAAAGAGTTGAATAAAACACAGTTCTGTGGATGTAGCCCCTACACTGGGGGTGAACCACGTTATATCATGTGTTGTGGTTCTTGTTGTGTTGTTGTTATGTTCTTTATGCATTGATAAATATATATTTGATAAGTAAGATCACTGCTAAATATTAACTTCGCTGGAATTCCCAGTAAAGGGTTAAGCAAGTCATTATTTGTTTATCTAACCGCGAAGCTAAATAAGTAACTATTAAAGCTCTGTATTTTATGATTATAAGTTATTAAATGCTAAAGGTACAGTAATATCCCTCTTCTGCTTGCAGAAACCTGATTCTACGGCATCCCATAGCTATTTCGAGTGAGACTGCAACCTGTTCGTAGGTTGTTGTCGAAAGGGCCAACACTGTGGGTCGTTTGTTGGTGCGAAGTGAATGGTATAAAACCCAGGTCTTCCCTATAGCCCAACACAGATATTTGATAATATTATAATATTGGGCAGCTCTAGCACTAGGATTAAACATCGATTTATGGATTGTGATCTTTGGAGGACATAAAATTGTGTCAAGAATTGGTTTTTGAATAGTAAGAGGACTAGTAGAAGGAGAATAGGAAGAAGACGAAGAGTTATAGGAAGAATTACCTTCATCATTTTTCTCTTGAGAATTTTCATAAGTCTGTGTTCTTGTAGTTAACCTAATTTATTCAATGAACATCATCTTGATTTCTTCAATAGAAGAAGAAGTACCATGTAAATACATAACCTACAACACCATCCATAGGAGGTTCGTACGGCGGTTTGGAAGGATCATTGCTAGGATGAGGAACGTGAGAGATTAAGTCATACAAAGTTCTAGACTGGGAGTAGACCAAGTCCAAGTATTGTGCACGACTAATAACTTTCTCTTCAGTAACGACACCTCCCATGGAAACATCTATGGTGATGGGAGGTAACAGTGACTTCGTGAACCAATCAGCTAACAACTGATCTGGAATAGGAGATTTTATTAATATTAATTTCCTCCTCCACTCATGAATATGATCGAATATGTGGGTAGAAGTGGATTGTCGGAGAGAATTCAAAAGGTCAGTACCAGTTTCATAACGAATAGGTAGCTGAAAGTGAGTAAGAAATGACATTTCCAAATATTTAAAGTCTGTGAACGAATGTTGCAGAAGTTCAATGTACCACTTTTTGATCGTACTGGTTAAATTTCTCTAGAAGATCCATAGAGAAATAGAATCATCCATTAAGGAGCTCGATGAACACTGTATATGGAACGTCATTGCATGATTCTTAGGATCTTCACCTTGTTTTTTCGTCAAACTTTGGAATGTCTGACGACAACTTAGCTGGAATTATTGGCCAAAATGGGTCATGTAAGATGGGATCATTTATCAATCTCGACAAATGTGGAAAATCCAGTGTCTCCAAAAATGGAGTTACATGTTTGGCTGCAGGTAGTTGTAATACTGATACAACATGGGAATCCTAGTAGGGCCATAGGTCAGTTGAGATTGTCCATGGTAACCTACATACTATTGATAGTTAGGAACATTCTTCCCTACAAAAGGTTGACCATGGTTAGGTCTAGGTTAGGGTCCATAAACAGGTTATTCCCATTGATTTGTAACACTACCTAGGTAAGGTACATACAAAGGGTTATTGTATTGTTTCCCAGTGTAGTATTGGTTACCAACATTAGGTTTTTGGTGTTGAACCCAAGAAGATGAAGGCTGCTGTGAAATACGAACATAACGACTAGTTCCACTAAATCCTACAACTGAAGGGATGCCTCTTGAAATATTTTAAAAAGTGGGCACATAGGGAATTTCAGTTGCAAGGGAGGTAGAAGGTAAAGAATGACTCCCAAATACATTAGGAAAAATCATGGAAGGCATGTAAGCACTTCTCAATGAAGTATTTGAAGTCGAATTCAGGGCAGTCTATGAGATTGCCACCATAGTAGTGTGTGAAATATAGTGTGCACTAAGTCTAGTAACTGTAGGAGTAGGAGGAACATTATTAACAACTTGACTAGAAGGAACGTTTAAGGATCTACCAAGGAAGTGACTTGGTAGGAGATAAGGAAAATTCCTTCTAGTGTTAGGAGTTAACTCGATTGAAGAGAAACTAGTGAAGCTGGTACAACCAAACTCAAAAATAGCTTGGCCTAAGGTAGTTTCCCAAGTTGGACCAAACATAGTAGAAACTAGATCATCTGGGTTAGGATGGTTGAACACTAACCCTGTCGGAGTATGTACTAAAAAATATGTTTTTCGATAAGAGGCTTATTCTGCTATCAATGGAAATGAATAGTTGGTAATAGGAACATTAGCAAGGAGAGAAAAATCCCCTCCTTCTTCCCTCATGGGAACTCCTTCCAATTCCGAAAGAGACCCACTTCTTACATTCGAAGAACATCCATCTCTTGTTCTATGAGAGATTTGGTTGTAGGGTTTGAAGGATGTTCTAGCGATAATCCTTGTATCTGACGGGATCATCTCAAGGGTTGTTCATCCAACGTGATAGGCCAAAATGTATCTAAAAGTATTTAACTAAATCAAACAAAACAAGCACTACTCAAACTAAGGAAGCAATCAAAACATGTAAGAGGAGTGGATTTAGAATTTCAGATCCTCACGGGATTTGTCAAACCATCACAACACGCAATATAACACAACGTCCAACAGTAGAGCATAACAAGGAGGATTGGAACTGTACCCTTTCTTGAATACCTGACTACCTGTATGGTACATGTGTAGTAGCTCCCAGAGTGTTGTTGTTAGTGTATTGAGATGATAATATGACTAAAAAAGTATTTTCTCGGATGGCCATAGGATCCCTAATGGTGTCTCCTGATATACACAAGGTACATGAGAGATCAAATCCATAGTAGTGATTTATAATGCACAATCATACGAAAGGGGCCTTCCGATATATCACCGAGTACATGACGTACCTTTATATATACCTCAAGGGTACACGAAAGGTCGTTTGATATACTATCGTGTACATGGAAGAACCACACAGTCCCCAAGATGTAGTGCAGGAAGATAACAGTATCTCCTAGGCTTAAAGACATCGGAACACATCTCTAACCTATCACACCTTGCTAAAAACATTTCCTTATACTAGTGCTTTAATTTCATCTAAGCGTTTAGGTGAATGCATGAAGTGAATACATGTCTAGTAAACCATGCAAGTGTGAAAATGCATATCATTCACTTTATCATTTGACGTATGCCCTACTTAAGAGAGGGAGAGAGGTTCAATTTTTCTCTAAACAAAAAATAAATCCTAAACAAAATTAAATCAAACCTTTACTTGTTCTGTTCCTAATGCAAACAAAAGATATTTTTCTTCTTCAATTGAAAAGAAATGAGATCTCTAATGAAGAACTAGAAAAGATCACAATGAATTTTTAAAAAAAACTTTCAAATATTTAACTAAAGCAAAAATGAAATAAGTGCAAAAAATTCCTTTTGTTCATTTTTCATTATGTTCATTTTTCGTTATGGAAAGAAGGAGAATCACAAAATTGAACACTTGAAAGTGTATGAAACTAAGCAAGGGTCCTTTCCTATAAATAATTTTATTATTTTTTTCAAATTTTATAATAATAAAAAAAGCACACATAAGTTCTTTTTATAACTAACGAAAAAAAAGATGAAAATATCTTTTCTTTTTCCTGTAAAAGATGACAAATTTCAGAGATCTACTGAAATCAAATTCTTTTCAAGGCACCAAACTTTTAATAACAAAAAACAATAACAAATCCTTGGGAACCAAAAACAATCAAAATTTTGGAAAAGAAAACCAAATAAAAAAATGAAATCACTTTCTGAATTTGAATGGCTACTGTAACTATCAGATCATAATATTGAAAACTCAAACATGCATATAAAAATCAAATTTCAAATTGGAGCTCAAAATACTTATTTGACATTGAAGGTTGTTGGTTGGCACTGGGGTGTTAGTAGTCTAGCACCGTGTGTTTCAAGTAGGTACTTAGCAGTTGTGCAACTTATTCTTTACTGTCAAATGGTCTTGGCACCACATGTTGCATGAAAAAAAAACGTGGTAGCATAGGTATACCACACTTAATACACAACCTGAGCACGGTGGCACAATTTGAAATTTGAAAAATAAAATAAATGAAAGAGGAAGTCAGTTAAAACAAGAAATATAAATCCCAAGTATCCACTAGAAACCCAGTGAGCCAAAGCACAAAGATTTAAAGGTGAGAAAGAGACCAATTTATCAAATCAAAAGGGAAATGGAAATTTCAACTTACCAAATACTAAGAATCACTCCCCAATATGGTTGCCAACATTGTTTTACGGAAATTATTCAATCTATGTGGACCAAGACTGTTTCTCTTGTATAAATGATGTAGATCTAAAACAAGCAAGAATAGCTATGCAATCTTTCCCTGGTGTATCAAATTACTTGGATATTAATCCCTCATACCTTACTCGAAGGTTGTCCTTGTCTCTTGAACCATCTTCGTGATCCAACTTGTGTAGAAGAGGATACCTTCAAAAGATGCATAGGAGCAAGTAAACAGAGTGAAAGCAACAAGATAACAAGATAATCCTATGTTAATGATCAAGGAGAAAAACAATAGACAATATAACATGGTACCTACATTATCTATGGGAAAGAGAGAACATATTTGTATTAAATTGAGTAGGAAATAATTACAACCAAGCCTTGATATTGAGAATACCTTCGAATGGAAACTTTGCCTCTAAGCCTCACCTAACTCCAATGAATAAAAAATTTAGCACTATTTGTCCAGCATTTGGGTTCTCTCACTCAATTCTTCCTCCTCCTAACCATGAGGGGTGAAATTATATTTAAAGGACAAGGAAGACAAAATAAGTTGAATATTTTAGGTAGAAAGTTAAGGGATTATCCCAAAGATGGAGGAATTCGAGTTCCACCTATTAAATTCAGTTGGGATAAGGCTCCACAAATGTTTCTTCTAGGAACTTCTTGAAATATTCTCTTTCTTTTCATTTTTTTGAAGGGAACCACACTTTTCAAGAGGATAAGAAGTGTTGATTAAGGATAACACATGATTTATTAAAGAAAATAGGGACAACGCCACAATTTTCTAGTGTGCAAGGTGCGTTAGGGAGGTCTAGTGCCTTATGTCAATGGGAAAGGTGCGGTAGTGCTTCAATATATGGAAAACACAAAGGAAAAATATTCTTCCAATCATTTTTGTCAATTCACACTCTGAGAGATTGAGGAAAATACTGAAGTACCAATCTCATGAACATGACGATATTTAGGTGTAACACCTTGCTATCAATTAGGGAAACAAGTCTGATGAGTAAGAAGAAACCACAATTTAAAGGAAAAAAGGATCCAAATCCAAGAGTTGCACATGATGATCCATACTCTCAAGAAGGCAAGACCAAGGAGTAGGAATTATGTGCATACTGCAGGAGAGGTCCACATAGAGAACATGATTGTAGGTACAAGAGGTTTTGTGAAGAAGTAGAAGAGGAGAAGAACAACAAGGTAGCATACACTCTACATAATGACAAATTCCATGTGCTTGTAGCAATTTATGTTTCATCTCCATCTACATGGATCCTAGAATTTGGGGATTCAAATAACATAGCCTCATCTGAGGACATTTTTTTCTCCATATATCCATACACTATCCCTACCATATTGGGAGATACATTGGTTCAAATCAACCATTCTGCTAAGGAAGAATATTTTACATAATCAGATGAACAGGTGATCATCAATTTTTTACAATGTATTGGAGAACTTGTTACAAATCAATTTCTTAGATATTATACATTGATTCAAATATGTCACTCAATTGAGGGAGAACTTGTCACAAATCAAGTTCTTATTGATCAAGATCTCAAATATGTCTCTTCAATCACCTAAGTTTCTACATCTTTTACTTCAACACATTAGAGAGTTCCTCATAAAGGTTTGAAAGGAATTTGTCTATTCAAATCTTGGAACGATCAAGAGCCAGTAGTTAACCAATTCAAATTGTTTATATCCCATGAATGGCCTTGCATTCCTTCTAAGTGAAGAAGGGTTTTCAATCCACAAAATATCGTAGACAAATTCACAAAGTCCCTCAAAGAGAATCAATTCACAAAATTCCAAGCGTCCCTGGAATTGAAGCCATCTTCAAAGTAGGATACTTAATATACTCACTCTGTATTCTCCTTTTTCCTTGTGTGTGTGTGTGGGTGGGGGGCAGGTTCATAGGTTTCCCTCTTTCCTAATTTGTTAGAGAATATTTTTGTACTTGGCTTCCTGACATGGCTTAAAATTACATGGGCCTAATTTCTTTTGCATTAGCTTCACCAAGTTAGAGCATATTTACCCTCTCCATAGCATGAATATCACACCTATGGAATTATATATTTGTATCATGATTACAATGGTCAAAATTCCATCGAATTTGACCATATGATACATTGGAGAGATTCATCCCTAAATTTGAGGGACTAATCGACTATTTATAGATTATGGAAGTGATCCTTAGGTCTATTTACTTTTGGAGTGATTCTAGGGATTTAGCTTCACTAATCAAGGACTACAAACTTCCTCCTATACTATTTTGGGTAGGTAGTGCCTTCCTTGACTCTTTTGAGGGAATTTCTCACATGCATGATTTGATCATGTAGTTGATCCTTTCTTTTAGGTGTCTAGTTGGACTCCACTTGTCCACTTACATAAGTTATGATCTTGTTAAATCATCTCTGAGAGATTTCATGGATAATTAAGGGCCTTTGAGCTCTATTTAAGCCCCAACTAGGTTTTTATGCACTAGTGAGAAATTCAAATTGCCTTCCTTAGTCATTTGAATTTCCTATATGTGAATATTGATTCATTCATTACAAAAACAATGGAATATTGGGTTTTTGAAAGAGATTTTGCATCTCTTCTTTATGGTTGATGAATATCATGACTTTTTTACTTGTTTAATCACTTGATATGCTAACTATATTACTCATTTTTTTTTTATCTTGTGCTCCAAAATATCACAAGTTCAAACTACAAACAATGAGCTAAAAGAACAATTTTACAAGATATATTTATGCATGCCAATATATTCATGTCAATTACATTATAACATCTCCATCATAATTTTCCTTCTCATAATTTGGAGGTATATTCACTATTTATTTTACATATTTGTATCGACATATTTACCATCATGTTGCACCAACCTTGCAATATTTGGTCAATTTGGACACATTCAACATATCAAAATTTTTGTATGATTCCATCATCCACCTTATAGTACATTCCTACATGTCAAATTAATATTACTATGCGAGACAAAATGAGTGTCTTGGCATAGGAGCTACAAAACATTGTAGAATAAGCTTTTTTTTACAAACATAAGTGATATATATCCAATTTACATAACTAATGAGATACTTCACACCTACATAAAACTATCATTTGAATTCCAATATTAGAGTTGAACCACCTTTCAGAGGAAGGAACCTATTGAGAGTAAAGTTACATATCAAAATCTTTTTTTTCAAAGGAGACCTCATGGAAAAATATCTAGACTAATAGCTGTAGAAAATGGAATCATGCTTTGTTGTAAATCAATCTCCAATCGGGAAAATAATAATTTTTCCTATCTTAAATCTACCCCAAACACATTTTCTTGGTGAGAAAAAAGAGGAAGACACCAACCCATAACCATGTGGGAAGGAATCAAGATAGTTTTAAGAGATAACTTCTTTCTTTAGTAGGACAAATTGATGATAAATACTTGTAGGGGCAACAATTTTATCAAAATAAAGGTTAATATGTTTGGGAATTCATTGTAGAGTACCATCGAATGTTGATTAATGTGAGGCATAGAAAACTGAAATGTTTGATGATTCTACAATTCAATGTAGGTTTTTACCCATTAGATGAAGAAGAAATACAATTTTTTCATATTGGTACATTGGGAGATACTAAATTATTGCAACAAAATTGGAACAAAATTTTAGGAGTCGTAACTATCAAGAAAAATGGAAAGATTATAAATTTAACATATAACTTGTTAGAATACTACCCAAGTCCAACCTTGTTGCAAAAAAAATACAGGGATGAAGGAAAGTTCCACTAGAAGTAGAAGTAACAAACAAAAAGGTCTCCAACTATTAGCGGTTCCAAAAATCCTAACCTAGGAGTGTGATGTGTTCATCATCATACATCCACCCATTCAAATGACATTATATAAGACAAAGTGAACTATGATATTGAATATCGGTAAGAAAATTGAAAATAACCTTTAACCTTCAACATGTCTTGTAGTTAACTTTGGAATCCAACCATATCACTATTTCAAGAATCTTTTAATGGTGTACTTGAGTGCATGTCAACTTCAAATATCTACTTAAGGACAAAGCTAATAATATAAAAACACAACTTGGCATAGGCAAGTTGGGTGGGTTGTTACTTTATAATTCTATTGATAATACTCAATAATAAATAAAGGACTAATGTTTGATCAGTTTTCATTGTAATAATCATTCATTTGTATTAAAACCCATTAAAATATTGTTAAGCAATCTAATAAACAAAATTTCAACCAAATACTTGTTTCCAGTTCTCTGTTGAATTCCATCCCACTTGTGCAATCCAATCTTCAATACTAGTAAACAACTATTGGGGAAACACATTCTAGCCCCCCCAAGCAATGCAAATATAGTAACTTTGGTGATTCCCCCATGTAGGTTCTCAACTCAATGGGGAAATTTAACTAGGCTCACTCACCTAACGAAACCCAATTGAGAATGTAGTCATAAAGAAATAAGGATATAACACAACAACATCCAACTGGCCATAATATAATATTTGGTGGAGAGTCCTATGGCATAATATATGCCTCCCCATAGGGCCCTGATGTGTAAAACAACACTACAATATTTGGCCATGGTACCATAACACATACAATAGTATATATCTTCAATGTGTGCAACGTACCTCCTGTAGGATCCAATACCCCCAACCTCATTTACCCACCCAAATAGAGTATTTGAATGATTTTAAGACTATCAAAATTATTCCCAACCAAGAGAAATAGTCCACACATTTTCCTAAGAACATTTAGGTCTTTTTGTATATAAAACTAGGATTATATCTAACAATAGTTTTCCCCATCCCTTTTCTCACTAACACAACAAAATAAAATTTGTTTCCTTTGCTAACTCCCCTCCCTACTAATACAACTAATTGATTCCCTTCAAATGGTAATTACATATATTAAATAGGTTAAGGGGAAAATTAGGGTTACAGTAAATTTTCATAGTCCATATGAAAGTCAATGACTAGTCTAATATCATTCCCCTTAGGTTACAAACCTTAACCTCACTTTAGGAGCATAAGATTTAAAAATACAAGAATGAATTATCTTTACTACCTCACAATATGTCTAAAGTCATATAATATTGGCCATCCATGTTAAGGTGAAGTCCTTACTTTAGGTGTAAATCCACAAGAATATGATAATTTTTTGGTTGGTTGCTCCCAACATTTGACCTATGTCAGTATGGATCCTAAAAATGTACTTGTGCAATATGTCTTATAATTCTCTTCAAGTTTCTCTTGACATTTTAGCTTGGTAAGTGTGGGTCCCAAAGTAAGGAAAATGTGCCTTTGAATACATTGATCATATCATTCCATTAATAATATAGGAAACTCATATAATCACTCTCAGCATTCATATAAATATAATCATAAATAATACATTAAAATATGCAAACTAGGTAGTACTCAAGAGGGGTGCTATATCCTCCCCCTCTTAGAATTAACATATTCCTTAACATTTCTAATATCTTTCTAACAATTAAAAATGTTTTGTATGCATATTAAACCCCTCTTATTCCAAAACTTTCATAAAAAGGATAAAGGTAAGAATTATACCTGTCAAATGACATGTCAAGTATGGTATATTCTCCAATCAATCAAATAATGGATGAAATATCATGGCATGATAAGGGATACACCCTCCTCTATCTATGTGATATTCACCTCCAATAGGTTTTCATTTCCCCAAAAATATCAATACTCAACATGTACAAGACCACAATATTTAATGAAAAGCAATGACATAGGGATACAATGTAACAAAGAATACCATAATCATATGGATATATTACAATAGCACCTCCACTAAGATAATCATGGAATGAAGGCCTTGTTGATAAATGAACACCTCCTTGCAGGTATGCAATGTGACATGGGATTATACCTACCTCTTGACATGGTAACACAATACCTCAAGTAAGTTATAATTCTCTCATCGAAAAAAAGGAGATAAGAATAAATAACACCTCCCACAAATTTCATCATTACTAACTTGATGCAAATAAACCTATTCATAGATTGCAATGTGCAAAATATCTCCATCTAGTATGGGTAGAATATTGCAACACCTCCACTAGTGGAGCTCTTGAAGTGCCTCAAAAATTTAGGAACAACACCTCTTTTAGGCTACAATACCTTTCTAAATTCAAACAAATACAAACCCCCATAGGGATACAATTTGGTAAAGCCTACACCTTCATCTAGTTATAATACATGTACCTCCAACCAACTAAGGTGTGATATCATCCAATAGTTTTAAACAAAATATATCAATTCAATATTTCCAAATATCATAGAGATAATAATAATTCATTTACTTTAAGTACATTCTATAATTATCAAAGTAATTTCATGACATCATAATGAATAGTTTCATCAATCAACATGCATGATCACTAGTTCATCAAATAACATCGAATAATGTTATCAAACCATATCACTAAATCTACAATTTCATTGAGCATTATAATAAAAAAAGCATACTACAACATAAAATTCATTCTACAATCATAGTTCAACATATCAAACAAATCATATTTGGACATTTATTATCGTTCCAACATGAATAAAACTTCATAGTAACTCCAATAACTCAATTTCACCATCAATCAAACAATCCACTGGAAATACTAGTGCCACAATTAATTATAATGAATCAACATTCCCTCAAACATTCATGAAATCCAAGGATCATACAAGAATTACATGAAATAGAGATCAACCTTACAACTAGATCATTCCTAGTTCCAATTAACAAACACCCTTATTTCATCAAATCAACCAGTTGCCACTATCAACAAAACTTGCATCAATAGTATGGAATAATCATATGTTTGTTGCTAATTACCACCAACCATACACAATTTTCTACTAATAGGAATAAATGTATGTACTAATGAAGAGGTCGATGATAAGTATGATTCTCTACCACACTCATGTGAGTCTTCCGTTTAAATAAAATTTCAGCATACGGATAGGGTTCACAACATAACTAACTTCAATGACAAATCTATAATGCTTTTCACTCAAGCATACAAACATTGAATAAAAATAAATAAAAAATCATAAGACCATTTTTTTTCTTTACCTAAAAATTCATCAATATTCATTAATATAATTCTTAAGTGTGTCCATTTTAGAGTTTATGTTTTTTTCCAAAAATAAAAAAATCGCATTCTATTAGTCAAAATAAAACACATTGTTCATTAAATATCAGAGTCATGCATTTCTCAAAGCATGAAATATAGCTAACAATCAAATATAAAAACCCAATTACCACAGTTTTACAAGGCTTCACTAAATCTACAATGATCAAATAAAAACTAAAAAAACCTGTAAAATAAGTGTAAAATAGCATATCAAGATGCCAAGGGAATTGCCAACTAAGAAGAAACTGAAATAGTCCCTTCACAAATGACAGTACCATTACCAAAGAGAATCACGTTCGCATGGAATGGATCGCTGACATGCTTAGGGTTGGTTCCGCCGCCACCAGGGCCTTCTTTCTTAGAAAATATATTATCATATAGCACTTGAGAGGGCCACAAAGAGCAACTGCACCACCAACTGTCGCTACCACGGAGGAGGGCCCTACATTATTCAAAATCATAACCCTCATGCCATATAGTGTCGTACGTATATATTGGTTTTATGTTTTAATCAATACCATCAAACTAGTATATTTCCTTGCATAATCGTGTCCACAAATTTGCATCAATGCCCAACTGATGTAAACATTCCTAAAATTATTTGCTAGGAATTAATATTCTATACATGCTTTTAGATGGACCATTAGCATCAATATCAATAATATTCTAAAAAGTTTCAACATTAACTCGAAAATTGATTTGTGTATATCAATTTGTTTTAATATCTCACATTCTAATTTAGTTGATGATCGTCGATACTTATAGTCCAATCAATTAAAAGGAATTTATACTAATTTTTTTATTATAATGCTAGGAGTTGAGAGTGGGAGTTAGCGACGGGTACATAGGTCTTTCAACACTTTATGTGACTTTGGTGATAGTTCTATTTATGTTGGTAAAATCGTTCTTCCATCCGACATTAGAATTGGCCTTGACTCAAAGTTTGTAGCACTGTGAAGGGGTTCGATCCTGACTTTAGTTCCATGGTAAAAAAAAATGCAAATTTCTATTTTTCGGAATGGTGGAATAGTACCAAACTCAATAAGGTTTTTCGAAGGGTGTTATTGAACTTAATTAAAACTACATCTCATATAAAAGAGGAAATTGTTTTCAAATTTAAACTAAATATTTCTTCTAATATCAAATTTATATTTTTCGATATAGTTGAATTAACAATTGCTTTCAAAACATTTTTTATTGTTAAAAATTTAGGTCAACAATTTGCAATATATATATATATATATATATATATGTGATTTTATTTTAATAGATTTATAATAAATACATAATCTTATAAAAATAAGTTTTAAAATAAATACTCATTGAATTTATCTTGGGTGGTTGGGAGTAATGATTGTTACCCTCTCTAAATGGGTTCAATTCTTGTAAGTGACATCATCATTCTTGTTGAGCTCCTATGTAATGATTGAGTAGACTATGTAAATTTATCTATACCTATTCTCCGGAATAGCAGGTGTTGGAATATTTCCCGATAGATATAACCCTTAAAAAAATTGGTGAAAACCACCATTTAAAAAACAGTTCTAAAATAAATTATTCAATTTTTAAATATGCAATACTCCATAATTAACAAATTTTACTAACAATTTAATTAATTTTTTAAATTAACATAATGCTTTAGCTCTCAACAATCAACATCTTATTGATAAATAAAGTACATATCCATAAATATATATTTGTTTTTTATAATTCCATAATGCGATATTTATTTCAAAGCAAAAGCACACTTCAATTAAATTCTTTGTATTACAAGTGTTCCTCTATTTGTGAAATGACATGCTGAGAGTAACATCTTTGTTAACATTAATTTTCATAGAGAAAACATTAATTTATTTCTTGTGATAAATTCTTTGTATTACGATTGTTCATCTATTTGTGAAATGACATGCTCACAGTAACATCTTTGTTAACACTAATTTTCATAGAGAAAACATTAATTTATTTCTTGTGATATTTAAGGTTATGATTGACATCTTATTCTCATGCATTCTTTTTTTTAATATTTTGACTTATTAATTGTAAGGTATCACAATTTTTTTCTAAAGGGAAAAAAGTTATTTATATTGATCATAAGAAGACATGCAGAGTATGTATGTTCCTGCATTATAGCAGTTTTTACATCAGTAGTTGCATCATAATGATGCATCTTTTTTTCTTTTTGCAGCAAAGGCAGAAAAAAGAAAAAAGTATACATATGTCCACAAAAAAGGATCGCTGATACAAATCTAGTCATCATAGTCTTTTGAGAAAAACTGTCAAGTGGCCGCATAGATGTGCTTTTATCTCTAAAGCTATGAGGATGCTTCTATATAGATCAAAATTTTCTATACATAGTGTGAAAAAAGCTTGTAGAGTCGATTCAAAAAATATTGGCTGATAGATGGTTGAGTTAAGAGATGTCCATGCCCAACAGTTCTATAAAGGGTCTATGAAAGAACTCGCAGATCACCGCTTCTTTTGATTCCATAATTTTCCAAGTGCCCATTTCCAGTTCCAGTCCTGACTTTGAAAGTCTGCCTGCTTCCTTGTTTATTTCCCTGTAGACATGTTTGCAGGTGATAGAGTCAAAATCAGAGAGAAGTCTGAAAGCTTCTTCCAATAATGCAGATAATGATAAGTCCCTGCATTTTTGAGTTTTGTTGATCCAATTAATAATAACTGATGTGCCAACAAAAATTTGAATCTTTTTACAAATTTTTTCTATGGCAAGAATTCCCAAGTGGGTATTCTGTTTTCCAAAGTGCACCACATCAAAATGTTTGCCTTCAAGGGACACTTAAGTTTCCAAATGTAGGCCTGCCGCCATTTTTTATCATGCTGGAAAAAATGAGAAGAAAGTTATTGGTATCCTATTTTCGGAGTGTAATGGCCATGCTTAGCATGCTCCCATACCAAAGTATCTATTGTGTTGGTTAGCCATATGTGCGAGGTGAGCAGAGTAGTGGTGTACCAATTCCAGTCCCTAATCCAAAGTTCAGGTATCTCTAGATCTTGACTGCTCATCCAGCCCTAATGCCAGATGTTTGTCGAAGCTAGGTCTGCAATCTGGTTTAGGTGGAAGAGGCCTTTTTTTATGTAATTTTTGCACTAACAGGTTTGGGAGGAGATGGTTTTGTTGACTCCCTAGCCAAGGGTCCACTCCAATCCTAACACTGGCACCATTTCCCACCTTCCAAGATAAACCTTATAGAATGAGAGGGATAGCATTGCATAAAGATTTCCATATGATTGAGCCTTTTGGAACATTTGTGTTGGCTAGGTCTCTGATCTATTCTAGAAGGGGGGTTGGGGAAATGTACTTGTGGGTGATTACTTCAGTCCAGAGGCTGTGAGTTGAAATTAATCTCCACCCTACTTTGGCAGCCAGGGATTTTGCAAACAAGCGGGGATTTTTTAAGCCACATCCTCCCAAATCCTTGGGTCTAGCAATTCGATCCCATTTTACCCAAGGTAGGACTCTTTGATCTTTTTTTCCGGTCCACAGAAAGTTTGAGAATATTCTCTTTGTTTTGTTTAGAATAGATTTTGGTATCCAGGCTAGGGCCATCCAGTATATAAGTATTTCTTCAAGAACCGAATTGACCACGATTATCCTACCTGCTCTAGAAAGCCATCTATTGCACCAGGTATTTACTCTAACTGTGAGTTTGGCTAGAAGCCAATTCCAATCTTCCTTCTGGTAGCTCTTTGATTTAAGTCTAAAGCCCAGTTATTTTATGCCATCATCCAGAGAGTAGTGCTGAAAGGGGAAGAGATCTAGTAGGGTTCTTACAGAATATTCATCCAAGTTGAAAGTGTTAATGGTGGAATTCTGGACATTTATCTGCATTCTTGTTGCTTTACAAAACATAATCAGTAATTCTGAGAGTCTCTTTGCTTACCTATTTGAATCGTTGCAAAAGATGAGGATGTCATCTACAAATAAGAGGTGGGTTATGTTTAGATTTGTTGCGATTATGATTCCATTGAAGAGACCTCTTCTTTTTCCATCCAACAATGCCATGCTTAGCCCTTCTGCAACTAAGAGGAAGACGAGAGGGGAGAGTGGGCATCCTTGGTGCAGTCCTCGTTCTGAATGAAAAAAATGTGATTTTGCACCATTTAAGAGGGCTACGAAAGAGGTAGTTGAAATGCAGGCAAATATCCATTTGATGAAGGAATAGTTGAAGCCTAGGTGGGTAAGGAGCAGCCTGAGATAGATCCAACTGACCCTATCAAAGGCTTTGGAGAGATCAATTTTTAGGATAGCCCCCTTTTCCTTTTTGACCTTGGCACTATGGAGGCCTTCCTAAGCGACTCCAATGGCTTCGTGGATCTGTCTATCTTCCAGAAAGTTGAACTGATCCTTGGAGATAAGCTTTGAGAGCACCCTTCTAAATATTTGTGCAATTATTTTTGTAACCACTTTATAGGTTATGTTGTGTTACCACCTAAGTTTTTCTTAGTGGTTTTTTATCAAGTGAGCCTGCTGAACCGGACAAGGATAACTTGTTCAGACTTCAGAAGACCTTCAGTCTTGCTTTTAGGAAACTTTGTTGTACTATATCACATGTTCATACCCCATGGGGGAATTGTAATAAATGTTCTAGCATGATAGTTGTTCGGGTACACAGGGTACTCCCAAAAGACCGAACACCTTCAGCAACCACTTCACACAAATAGATCACAGAACAACACATCGATGTTTGTCACATGGTTAAAACCCTCGAGAAGGAAATAGTCCACGGCCCCAGCCAAATAACTACTTGGAGCAATTTATTATGCAAAAGAAAGAAAGTTACATGAGCTTCTCATAATCGATCAACTAGCTAAGGAACCTCTATGCTCTTTAAATAGAGATCATAAACCAATCGGGTGTTAAGCCACGGATCAATGGTAGGTATGATCTAAGAGAAGTTGAACCGTCGGATCACTCTATGTATAGAACATATCATGGTCGTCGGATTAGAATATTTACAAATGCATACTAAAGAAACACACTTTTACCTAACGAATATATTACACAAGTTGATCTTAACTAACTCCTAAGTGTCTAAATATCCTAACATCCCCCCTTAAGAACAACTTGGGATAGGATTGAAGGATTTACAAAAGTGACACTATTAGGAGAAGGAAGGAGGCACTAGAGCCTATCCCACCTTAAGGACACATTCTTAAACTCCTAACATAGACCGAAGTTTAGAAAACTTCACTTCTGTAAGAGACTTGGTGAAGATGTCTGCAACTTGATCATCTGTAGGGAAATATAGCACTTCAATAACACGATCATGAACAAGATTTTTGATGAAGTGCATGTGTAGCTCAATGTGTTTGCTGCACTGATGTAGAACTGGATCTTTGGAAAGCTTGATGGCACTTTGATTGTCGCACCAAAGTGGAGCAGGCTGCTGCTGCTTGAATCCAAACTCTGAAAGGATCTGTCGAAGCCATAAGGCTTCCTGACTGGCATTAACTGTGGCTCGATATTCTACGTCTGCTGAAGAAAGAGCAAGAGCTTGTTGTTTCTTACAAGCCCAAATGACAGGTCCAGATCCCAGACTGAAAACAAAATTTGCAGTAAACTTTCGATCACCAGGATCATCGGCCCAATCTGAATCAGTGAAACCAACCAACAAAGCTTCCCCCCCTGTACTGTAATGAATCCCAAACTGAATTGTACCTCGAATATATCGAAGTATTATTTTTGCTGCTTTCCAGTGACTTTCATTAGGAGTTTGCATATAACGGGAAACACGACCAACGGCAAAGGAAAGTTCAGGATGGGAACGATTCAAGTATAAAAGGCTACCAACAAGCTAACAATACAAGGTGGCATCTACTTCAGGGGAAGTACAAGTGGCAGAAATTTTGACTCCAGACTAGAAGGGAGAAGGGGCTGGTTTACAATCTTCCATGTGGAAGCAACGAAGAAGGTCACAAGCATACTTAGACTGGGAAAGAAAGATTCCTTCTTTGGTTTGCACGACTTGGAGACCAAGAAAATAATGCAAATGTCTTAAGTTTGACATCTCAAAATTTTGCTTAAGACTGGATTTCACATGGGTTATAAGTTTAGGGTCACTACCAGTAAGGATAAGATCATCAACATAAAGAACAGGTATGATGAGATGGTTTCCTACTTTCTTGGTATAGACATTGGGGTCAGAATGGCATCTAGAAAAACCAGTGTCAAGGATAAAGCTATCCATTTTGGCATACCAAGCTCTATGAGCTTGCTTAAGGCCATATACGAATTTCTTAAGGAGACAAACAAGGCTAGAGTTATTCTGAACATATCCAGGAGGTTGTTCCATGTAAATTTACTCATGTAAATCACCATGTAAGAAGGCAGACTTGACATCCATTTGATGGACTTCCCAGTTATGTAAGGTTGCAATGGAAAGAACAAGGTGGATGGAGTTCATTTTTGCTACAGGGGTAAAGGTTTTGATTGTAGTCAATTCCTTCAACTTGGGAAAAACCTTTGGCAACTAACCTTGCCTTAAGTCTTTCAACACTTCCATCTGATGCATACTTAGTTCTATAGACCCATTTACATCTGACAAGTTTTCTTCCTTCTAGAAGAGGAACAAGATCCCAAGTATCGTTCGCCATTAAGGAACGATATTCTTCATCCATAGCTGCATCCCAATTTGTATTTCCTGAAGCTTCTGCAAAAGTTTATGGATCATGATTCTCCGAAACTTGAGCCAAAAGGGAAGAGACTTGCTGAAACTGAGAATGTGTTTGACGTTGATCTCTAGGATCACCGGCAAGATCACCAGTTGCTTCACATGTTGAACGGACCCATCGAGAAGGCATTGGTGCTAGTGCAATTGGAGGAACATGAGCAGGTGGAGGTGGATTTTCATCCTCACTATCATCATCAGAAAATGGAGTTGGAAACCTGTCAAGGAAGTTGGAAGAAGAAGAAGAAGGCACAATTGTCAAATCAGGCTCACAGGCCAAAGATGGCACACCCGCCAAGTTAGGCTCGCAGGCCAAGAGATTTTCATCAAATTTAACATCTCTTCTAACGATTATATCATGTGAATGGGGTTGAACAATACTATAATATTTTACATCTTCAGAATATCCAACAAATATGCACTTTTCACTTTTAGGCTGCAATGCTTTCCATTTTTCATCTGGAATGTGAGCCCATGCTTCACAACCAAACACACGAAAGTGACTTACATTTTACTCCATGCTTCTTCCAATGTTATACCTTGTAAAAATTTAGTGGGTGTGCGATTAACTATGTAATTTGCACAATTTATGGCCTCAACCCAATATTGAAGACTTAGTCCCTTAGATTGGATCATACAATTAGCCATTTCTTTTAAAGTGTGGTTCTTTCATTCAGCTACACCATTTTGTTGTGGTGTATATGGAACAGTGTGCTATTGTTGGATTCCTTGTTCAGTGCAAAAATTGGTGAACTTGTTATTAACATATTCTCCTCCATTGTCAGATCTTAACTTAATAATTTGATGACCAGATTGTTTTTCAACAAGGGCCTTGTAGGCCAAGAACATGTTAAATACTTTGCTCTTAAGTTTTAGGAAGTAAACCCAAGTGCGTCTGGAGTAGTCATCAATGAAAGTTAAGAAATTTTTGAAACCATAAAAGGATGCAAATGGAAGAGGACCACACAAGTCACTATGCACAAGCTATAAAGGAATTGAGGTGTGCCAAGAGGCATGTTTGTCAAAACTGTCCCGATGATGTTTTCTGAGTACACAACCGGAACAAACACCATCCTTGCAAGATACCATTGGAAGACCAGTCACCATATTGTCTTTACATAGTTGTTGCAATGAGCGATAATTTAAGTGACCAAATTGCTCATACCAAAGTTTGTTCAAGTTATCACTATGAGCAACAAAAACTGAAGGAAAAGGTGATGACCCAAAGTTGTTAAATTTGTACAACCTGGTAATATCATCAACAGTTCTAGTAGAAAGGACATTTTGAGGATTTTTAAAATCCTTGATTACAACTTGGTGAGGTGTAAACGTTACAGTTTTACCTTCACCAGAATGAGTAATTTGATAGACTGATAAAAAATTGCAGGAAATTTTTGGAACACATAGTACATCACTGGAAATGACCATTTTCTACTGGAACTGTTCCAGATCCTACAACACTTAGAGATCTATCATCACCAACAAATATATGTTTAGTGTTACATTCATGCATAGTAGAAAATATGGTTTGATCCTTATCCATATGATAAGATGCTCCAGAATCAATAAGCAATTCATTTGAAGTAGAAGAAGAAGATGCAGTATAAGAGTAACCAAAAGCACAAAGTGCATGTCCATGAGAGTTAGATTATGAAGGCGAATCTATGCTGATGTGGTGCTTCTTCACTGCTACTTCCAAGGCTGTCATCTTCTTGAAACACTTAGATTCATCATGATTATCTTTCCCACAAAAATTGCAATGACGCTCAGTCTTCTTTTCTTTTTGCTTGGATCCTTTGTCATTTTTTAAAGAAGGAGTTGACTGAGAGGGTTTTGGACCCTTGTTATTTGGTTTATTATTGCAAAAATTTTGTTTCTTAGGAGGCTTGGACTTTTCTTTATGTTGGGACAATAAGGCTTTCCCAGATGTATCTGCATTGTTAATTATTCCAAGATGAATGAGCTTATATTGCTCTCTAATTAAGGAATCACAAAAGGATTCAAGACTAGGATCTTGATAGCTAGCTGTAGTCAAGGATTCTTTTATGGAGTAGAATGTAGATACAAAAACAGAATATGCAGGTCCAAGTTTAGAAAGAATATGATAAATACATTGTTTGTCTTCTTTCTTAATCTTGCATTCTGCACATAAGAGTCTAAGAGTTTTATACTTAGATAAATAGTCTTGAATGCATGAAAAATCATTTGGATTCAAGGAAAGCATCTCATTCTCAAGTTGATGACCCCGATTTTCATTATGTTTACCAAACACAGATTCCAACTTTTCCCAAGCTTTATCAGGTTCATCAATTCCAGATATGTGGAATTGCAAATCAGTAGAGATTGACATCCTAATCAATCTATGAGATTCATCACATCTATTTGCCCATTTAATTTTCTTATCATCATCAGTGGGTTTCGTTTCTTTCCCTGAGGTTATCCTGAAAAGTCCCCCTACTTCGTAGAACATCCTCCATACGAGATTTCCATGAGAAATAGTTCGAACTTGTAAGTATAATATCACAAGGGGCGACCATTTTGTAAAATAATGGCTAAAAAAATAGAAACTAACTATCTAGTTGCAAATATCTCAAAAATAATATGCGGTTTTAAAAAAAACGGCACTGAAAACTGATTCTGGATGATGAAGTTATGCTTGATCAAAGAAAATGTTGAAGATCTCCCCAATAGTGATGTGACAGATATTAACTTGACCAACTAAAAAAAGAACCCCCCTTTTCCTAAGATCAACCTTTGACAATCACTTTACAATAAAGTTGCTTTGAAGTGAATCACTTTTGTAGAATAAATGATGTTCACTTTTACAATAATGTGACTTTTAAAAAGTGCGGCAATAAATTAAAAGACTTAAGTGACTCACTTTTATTTTATTTTATTTATGTGAGATGCACTTTTACAATAAAATAACTTGAAAATAGAAATTGCATGCACTAAAAAATAGCTTAATAAGACTTGAACTCAAGACCTATTAAGTAATAAAGCAACTTTGGACCAAGTGAGCTAAGTTTAAAAGGCACATAAAATAATGGAAAGAGGAAGGGTTTTTTTTTTTTTTTTACTCTTCTCTCTCATTCTCCGTGCTTGCTTTCTTTTCCTGCAAATCACAATAAAAACGAAAAACAAAAACAAAAAAAACTTTTTCCACACAATGGGGTTAGATCTTAGTTAACTTACCCATAAAGTCTACATTTTCAAGTTTTATCGTTGTTTCTGATTTGTCGTGATCACACAAGGTGCACGACAAAGAGCATACGTAGCCGAGAAGACAAGGAAAAAAAACTTTCCCTTACTGTTTCTGATTCGCCGCGATCGCACAAGGTGCATAGCAAAGAGAATACGCATTCAGAGAAGGCAAAAACCCAAGACTAAAATAGAAAATATCTAATAACAAACTAATAAAATACGAGAGATTTAAAAAATAACAAATCCGTCACTGTAACATTATACCTTCAGATTTGCCGAAATGGGTGTTTCTGGAGCAAACAGAAACAGTTTTCGGTGAAACGAAGACTTTTTTCAAATGGAAACGACACTTTGGACGCAATGGAATAGCTCCCATAGGCCACAAATCCACAGAAAATCCAGAACCAGAAACCCTTTCAAAGTTTCAGCAACACCGATTCCAGATCTTGATCAAAACCGAAAGTGACTCTTCATAAAAACTCTGATACCATGTTCGGGCACACAGGGTACTCTCAAAAGATCGAACACCTTTAGCAACCACTTCACACAAATAGATCACATATAAACACACCGATGTTTGTCACGTGGTTAAAATCCTCGAGAAAGAAACAGTCCATGGCCCCAGCCAAATAGCTGCTTGAAGCAATTTATTATGCAAAAGAAAGAAAGTTACATGAGCTTCTCATAATTGATCAATTAGCCAAGGACCCTCTATGCTCTTTAAATAGAGATCATATACCAATTGAGTGTTAAGCCACAGATCAATGGTAGGTATGATCTAAGAGAAGTTGAACCATCCGATCACTCTATGTCTAGAACATATCGTGACCGTCGAATTAGAATATTTACAAATACATACTAATGCATACTAAAGAAACACACTTTTACCTAACAGATATATTACACAAGTTGATCTTAACTAAATCCTAAGTGTCTAAATATACTAACAATAGTGTCTGTAAAAGACTCGGTCTCTTAGACTTTATTTGTCAATCCGATCAGCCTAGGGTGTTTTTTCTCGTGGTTATTATTGGTTGTTGAATAAACGACTGATAATTTCTGAGTTTTTCACTCAATACCTCCAAAGTTGGGGTGGTCGACTTGGAATTTAGGCCTATTGAGGTTATTAGAGTCTATGTGTCAATATATAAACATGTCAGGCATCATGGTCGAGTCATATGAACATGTCTAAGTCCCCTTAGGTTTTTTAATTTTTTTTAATTTTTTAATTTTTTCAGTGTTTTTTATTAAAATTTAATTTTTCCAAAACTTAGGCTATTTTTTAATAGTTTAATTGGAAAAATTGGTTTTGTAATAAAAGTGGGCTCGAAAATCCGTTTCAGTCATGTAGGTGCTCATTTTCAAGCTAAGAGCACCCAGTAAACCTATAGACCCATTATTTCCTAGTTTTAAGTGATTTTCCATCACTCAGGTCAGAAAGCCTCAAAAAATAAATTATTGATTATTTTAATTAATAAATTGATGAATAATGGAGCAAATCCAAAATCCTAGATCAAAGGATTCTGAGTCGATTTGATTGAAATCAGTCAGATCTGCACCAGATTGACCGGATCTGATAAATCCTTGACTGAAGGAGGTGATCTGGGTGGATCTAGAGTTGAACTTCAACTTCCTTATTGGGGAATTTCACCCTCCCTCTCTCCTCCAAACATGTGGGCTCATCTGGATGAGTTTTGGTGGATGCTTCAGTGAATAGGTTGAGGTGTCAGTCAGATCAGCTCTCCGATTAACATTCAGACTCAGTACAAGCTCAGTTCAGCTTCAGATCAGGAATTGATGGACTCTCCTCCAGCTGCAGTGGTCTATCTCCTTGGGATTTGCGCCCCCTTTGGGATGGGGTTTCAATTTTGTGTATAAATAAAGCATGGCTGCCTCCTTTTAGAGTTAGTTAGAGTTGGATTGAGGAGCTATTGCTGTTTTAATACTATGTAATATATTTTACTATTGGAATAAAGTGAAGCTTTGGAGGCCAAATCGGTGTAATGCTTTTATATGTGTGGATTTAACATTGTATTGCAGCTTTTTACCATTGGATTTCTCTCAATTTATACATCTGAATCCTATATGGCTTAATGATTCAACTGAATCAATAGAAGTATAGCTAGGCAAGTAATATTACTTTCTTTTCAATATCTCATAGTATATATGCTTAAATATTCAGATCATACATGTTTAAATAAGTTTATTTGCATGTAATCCCTCTCTTTCTTCATATATTTCTATCCAGATCTCATAAGGTTTTGTGCAGGATTGTTTGTTAGTTTTCAGGTAACAGGGATTGGATGAACTATGGATCTATCTTGACTCCATTGGGCATCTGACTATTTTGTGAAGGAATTGTCCCTCGGCATTCCACTAACTAGTCTTCTTTGCGGATCCATTCCCCGACAACAAATGCTCTTCTTTTCCTCTTCCTACTTCAATTTTTTCTAAAATCAGTCCGGTTACTTGTTTGCAGCTTTAAAATTGTCTATCAGTTTCAGATTTTATTTTACATATATCTTTCTACCTTAAATCTCATAAACTAGATCTCATTCCTAAAAAAAAATTTACAAGCATTCTAGATCTAGTTTTAGGGAAAATTGTCATTTTTCAAGGCTGTGAAAGTAGATCTAAAGATTGTTGAATGCATGGTTGTTTCCATAGAATCTAAAAAGTTATATTCAGCAATTTAAGTGCTTCATATTGGCTGCCCCCAAATCAGGCCAAGATCCCAAGGAAAGCTTGCTTTCCTTGGTTCTTTTTCCGCTTCTTTAAAAACTAGTTTTAACTTAGAATTTTTTGGTAAAAAGTTTGTTCATCCAAAAGTACTTTTGGGAATATTTAAATGTGATAATATTGCTGGTTTTTATCAGGTGTAACAGAAAAGAGGAGGAGGCGTTGTTCGGAAAGCATTTTTGGACCATTCGAAACCCCACAGGGGGTCTCCGTCTTCCAAAAATTTCAAAATTTTTCAATTTTTAAACCTTGGGTCTCATTTTGTATAAGGACCAAGTAGATCATTTTCAGTTTTCTTATATTGTAATTTATGTTAATAAAAGAAGAACCTCTTCAAATAGGCTCTTTCGGGCCTGTTCACCATCCCCCCTGGGGGGATTTGCGTCTGTGTCATTTTTTACTTTTTGTTCATCTTTTTTCAATATAGTGTAGTTCTAATATATAGGGTAGTATACTTTGACTTATAATCATTACCATATTCCATATCTTGTGGTTTCAAAGTAATTTTAATACTTACCCCATGAGCCTCCTTTTGAGTCGAAAGGTGAAGAAAGGGTCGTGGTAGTCTAATTAGAAAATTGTGGTTTGCTTACTTTTTTATGCTTCATCTGCTATCATCATTTATTTTAGTAATCATAATAAAATCAACCCCTCCTTGATTCCTCGATTGAGGTCCAATTGGACCGAAAGAGGTTCCTTGAGGGTTTTCTTTTTAACAAGAACACCTCTTTTAAAATTTACTAAAAATAAAAAAGAATCCAGTATGTATGCTTTGTACTTGGCTGCGGTTAGTCCGATCAGTCAAGCTGCATCAAAATTACTTGAGTGACTAGAATAATTAGGATTCACTCTCCCCAAATTGACAAACCACCAGGTGAAAATCCAACGCCTTGATCAAACCATTACGGTGGAAAAATACCCAAAGGAAGTGGGAACTCCTGAAAAGTGACCTCGGGGGATCGATATTTGTTACACCTTCGGGTGCATTATGAAAAACATCCTCAGAGACCTCATTCAGCCCACATATTCCTTGCGGGTAGCCGTGACGGTTTAGTTTTGGACATACTTCAAGTACCCCTTGGGTATATCTAGAGTCCTCTCGCCTAAGTTAAATTACTCATATTCTTACATTAATTTAAAATCAACCAAGATACAATTACACAACATTCATTCCAGCACTTGCAAGCACTCTTAATTGTTTTTTGACTCCATTTTCAAGGCACTGGTCAGCTGTTTATTTCTTTCAATCTATATGTGATTGGGTGTGATTTTCATGCTTACTTGTGATTATATCATCATGTTATTTATTTTTTACAATTGTTAAATCGAAACTCCTAAAAAACTTACTCTTTAATATCATCATCATACTAAATAATTTTGCCTTAGTAACTTAATAGGGTCTACCCCCCTTGGCTTCGTTAGGAGTTGAGCCTAAACGAAGGAGTCAAGAACAAGGTGACAGCCTTGACTCGAGACTTGTCCCCAAGGACACACCGAGTGTCTTGAAGATTTTTGCCACATAACCCAGGTGTGTGAAAGGCGGAAACATGTTGCACAAAGAGATAGGCTTGTAATCCTCCAAGCTTTCTGGGTTGTCCTTCTTCGGAATGAGAGCTAGGAAAGTAGAGTTCAGAGGAGGGTGGAGGACTCCATTGACTCTTGTTTCTTCAACTAGCTGCAGGAGATCATGGCCAATGGTATAATAGGTTGTCAGGAAGAATTCCACAGTGCACCCACTTGGACCTAGGCTCTTGTCTTTTTGAAAACTATTTAAACTTGCCTTCAGCTCTTCCTCTGATATTTCTTCCATTAGTTCCAAATTTTCCTCCTTGGTGATTCTCTCAGAGAAAAGTTGTGATATTTGAATCACCTCAGCAATTGTTGCTTGTTGGTTTTCTTTGAACAATTTTTCAAAGAATTCCTTTCTTGTTCCTGCTAGGTCTTCAAAGGATGTGGTTGTCTCATTATTGGCCTTTTTCAGTTCCCAAATAGTGTTTTGTTGTTTCCTACCTTTTTCAAAGGCCTAGAACACTTTTGTGTTGTCATCTCCACATTCCATCCAAATGTCTCGGCTTTTTAGCCTCAGAACCTCCTCTCTTTCCTTTAGTATTTTATTTATGTTAGCTTCCAACGAGAACAACCTTTCCTTATCTTCCTGATTGAGAAACCCTCCTCCTTCCACATTCTGGAGCTCTTCCAGCTCTATCTCAATTTGGGATAAGGCTTAGTCGTTCTGGATTTTCTTATTATGAGCCCAATCCTTAAGGAGCTTTTTTATTCTGATTAGATTTTGAAAAAAGTGAACAACAACCCTTGAGCCTTCCTCATCTTGAAAAGGGATCCAATTGTCATGGATAATTTGTATCACCTCCTCATTCTTTAGCCATGTAGAACAAAGTTTGAAGGGACTGGCCGGTTCGCTTGGATTTTTTAGAATTTATAGGCAAATTGGTAAGTGGTCGGAGGCAGCTCCTGAATCCACCCATTGTTTGAATATCATGTTTTCGTCTAGAAGGTTTTCTGTCAGCAGGAATCTGTCCAGCCTTTTTTCAATTATGTCTTCTCCCACCCTTATGTTTGTCCAAGAAAGATTTAATTTTTGAGGATCTAGATCTATTAGTTTCAGGTCATGCAGTAGGTTTCTGAAGAAAGGGGCTAAAGAGTCTGTTATCACCTTTGGTCCCCAAATTTCATGTGCTCCCAGAGTAAAGTTTAGATCCCCTCCAATTATCAAATTTTCCTTCTTTGAGATGACAGATTTTTTGAAAGCATCCCAAAAATCCATTCTATTGTTGTAAAGCCCATAAATGTTCACAATATTTAGGTTTATGTTTGCCTCTTCCCAATTGATCTGGACTCCTAAACCCGAGGGGGCTCCCCAAGAGTTTGTGCATCTAATAGTAGACTGCTTCCACCCTATTGCTAGTCCTCCAGAGTGTCCTCTTGCACTCTATGCTATGAAGGAGTACTGTGGTGAAATTGAAGATAGAAGAGAGGTGACATCTAATTATGAGCCTAGAGTTTCCTGTAGTAGGATGACATCCGGTTTGTGAACCGTGAGCATCCTCTTGATGAAATTTTTTTACGGGTACTTTCCAGACCCCTGCAGTTAAGGAGAGGAGTTTCATTTGGGATCCCCCTCCGGGACTTGCACTACTCTAAGTGCCCCAAAAAGGGTTTGTTTCTTTCCATTTGCTTGGTCTTCAAGAGCCTTATTCTACGTCGTTGAGAGATGTGAGGGTCTTCCCCTTCCTCTTCCTTTGGATGTTAAAGTTGGGTTTGTGCCAAGTCCTCTGAGTGGGGCTTTTGAATTCAATAGAATAGGTACATTCCTGGATCTGATATGGAAGCAAATGGAGGAAGAGGGTGAGTTCGAGGGATCAGGGTTTGGGAGAGTAGGGGGAGCCAACAAAGGGTGATCTAAGGGAGAATTCCTGGGGGGAGTTTGACGTGGGGGTATTGCAAGAGTGGTGCAGAGTGAAACACATGGGTCATGAAGTAAAACATTGTTTAAAGTTAAATCATTTAACTATTTATTTAACAATGAAGAGGGATTCATACCGGAAGAAGTCGGTTGTTCTACCTGGTGCTCATCCTGGTTCGATGGAGAATGCTCTGCAGGAACGGTTGTATGTTGTAGCTATCAATTCCTCGTCCTATCCCAAAGGTTGTTCATTTCCTTCAGGTGCATTATATTCGTAGACCATTCCTTGTTCTAAAAATGTTAGCTTTGGCTATGAAACCCTAGGTTGTTTTGTAGTCCATTTCTTCCTGGATGATGTCGAAGGCAGAAATCAGGGGTAGTTCTTTGCCAAGTGTCCTATTTCATGGAATTTGTGGCATCGAAAAGGGAGACCTTCATAATCTAACAACTGCTTTTTGATCTTAGTGCCCCAATTTAGATTTAAGCGGTCTTTGAGATTGGTTTTGATGTTCAAAGATACCAGAATCCTTGCCACTTTTCTTATCTTTATTTGTTGGAAGGAGTGGTCCTCCTCGATGAAGGTTCCCAGCGCTCTTCCAATTTCCATGGAAACCCTGGAAAACGAACCCAGATTGGAATAGTGTCCAGCCTTTCGATGTCCGCATTGAAAAGAGGCTAATATTCTTCAATTTGAAAAGAGTCTTTCCAAAGTTCCATACTTGCTGAAGGACAAAATCTGTGTCTTCCTTGCATGCAAAGCTGAAGTTGAACCATCCTTTGGCTAGAGGGGTAATTTCAGGCTCAGAGCTCCGGAGCCCCATCCAATTTCTTCTGACCCAAATTTCCATCTCCTCATGTGAGGGGTTTCGTCCTTACATTTTTCCCACTAGTGCAACATCTGCCATGTCCTGAGCTTCTACGATGGAAAGTTCTACCGCATACCAAGTTCAAAATTCCACTAGAAGGGTTTAGACAGTGGTTTTTCTATTTTTTAGTACCTGAAATTTTACTTTCAGAACTTCTGTTCGCCGAGGTTGCTCCTATGTCCTCCTCACCTTTACCCTAGTTCGCAGCTGGAGCGAATTTGTTTAGCTTCCCTACCTGCGGTGGTGAAGAAATGAAATGTTTGGGATTAATCGAGACTTCTGGAGGAACTCTTTGATCTTCTACTCTGAGACCATTTAGGGTTAGAGGCTACTCTACGTTAAGGAGATCTACCTCGCTGTATAGGTCGTGGTCCAGTTGTGCTATCAAAGAGGGGCGGGCTGACAAAAAAGGCTTGTTGTGAGTAATTATAGCTTTCATTGAAAGCAAAGGAGGCGCTAATCCAGATGAAAAAAGGGTGTAGGGTGCTCCACCCAAAGAAGGGTTCAGTAGTTTGAACGAAAATTGTTTGAAACCGTCTCCTTCATCGAAGGGCATAGCATCCTCCAAAACCCTAGCCTCGCTTCCAGCTGGTAATTGCTCCAGCCTATCTTGAACTGTTTCCGGAGAAGGAACTCCAGATGTTCCCGTCATCGTGAAAATGGGGATACCCTGCCACAGGTCCTCGGTATAGTCCAGCAGTTCAAGGTCCTTCGGTTGTTATGCCCCATTCTCCATGCTGACATAGACCAATAAGTTGTGGTGGTGTGAAGTAAAAAAGAAAATCCTCCTTGGTTTTACCTTCGGAGGCTCCTGTTTAAGCCCCCGCAGGCTTCCTTATGACCGCCTCATCTCTCGCGTGACCCTAGGCCGCAGAGCTCCCAACCAAAACCTCCAAAATTCTCAAGGTATCACCTTAAATATTTATCTTATTATATAAACAAATATATTTTTATAATTCAATTCATGATTTTTATAATGCAATGGTCAAATGTTTTATATGATCGTAAGTGAATAGTCATGTCTTCTCATTAGGAGACACGACATCTTAATAATTAATTACCTAATCTAATAATTAATAATAATTTAATAAATGTAATATATGTTTGGTATATTATAATTTATCCTGCTCTGAAAATATTTGTCCACAAATATTCTATGAGAGTGCTGCAACTGGAATTTTCGCCACGAATAATGGTGTCGCGGTTTAGCAGTTCTTGAAATATTTGGTCGCATTTTCATTCAAATCTTTTCATGCATATGATTTTGTAGATAAAAGAATAACAACTATATGGAATATTCTTTTGAGCTTCTAATCTGATGGTGTTCTTTTTAACTTCTAATTTTATGTAGATTTCTTATATTTCTGCATACTTTGATATGGTTTTCTTATCTCTAGTGGAAACTACTAATAATGTACTTACTTCCTTGTTTGACGAGCTTCTCTTTAGTTGTTCCCAAGGAACCTTTTGATATTGACATTCTGGGACATCTTGAGCTACGACCACTAGTAGAATGTTCATCTCTTCATTTGTCGCAACATATTTTGGGTTCCATTCTTCTACGTTATCCTGATTAAGGTCATCCTTGACGCTTTTATTTTCATCATTGCACTCTTCTACAACTTCAATTTTTCATAATTGTTGTTAACAATGACTTCATTTTTAACCGTATTTTGTGTTTTATTATTACGATCTATGTCATCGTAATTTTCTTTACAATTGATATTGACATGGTGATTGTCAATATCATCTTGATATTTCATATCATTGTCTTCTACCTCTTTTGTTTCATCGTCCTTGTTCTAGAGTTTCACTAGAAAATTTTATAGATTTTTCAGCTGGCTTATTAATGTCCCTTACTTCCCTACCTTGTAATAAGCCACATCGAAATTCTAGTAGACGTACATATTTTTTACTAAGTAGTGTATTTTGATGTTTGTAATTGGGGTGTCTTTTGCTATCCCTCTTAGAGTCTAGTGGCCTAACTATTTTGTGAGGAGGGATATAAGGAGGCGGTTTTCATGGCCTCCCTTCCTTTCTGGTCTAAGTAGTGACTTCAAACTATTCCCTACTTGAATATTTAGGAGTTGTTGTCGTAGCTAGTTCCTCTTTACTTAGGAACTTGGGAATCACAATTGCTTCTTCTATTGTGAGTGCATATGCAGTTCCCAACTTTTCTTCACTTGAGATTTTGGATACTGTAAATACTTCTCCATCGTTTTCTCTCATCATTGGCTTGGTTTGGGCAATAAATTATTCAGGGACTAATGTTACTATGAGTTCATCCTTGATTTTAACTGTGTCACTTGTTTCTTCTTAGTTGATTTCTTGTGTATTTTCATTTTAGTTTTATGTTTCACATTCTTGCTTCAAATGATTGTTTTATCATTTCCTTTAGAATTTTGAAGTCTTCTTCGTATTTTCACACTTTTGTTTACTTTCTTGATTCCTTCAAAAAATTTATCCCATGATGACGACATTTCTATCTTCAAAGTCCTCATAATTTGATTTTTTTTAATAATAATAATAATTAATTAATATTATTATTGTTGTTGTTTTTATAAACTATATATAGTTTAATACATAGTTTTTTTTTCAAAAATTAAATTTTATAATGTTTTAATATTTAATTTAAAAAAAACTAGGGTTTCGATCGCGGGGAGAAGGGATGGTGGGTACATGAGCAGGAGGCCGAGAGAAGAGCGGTATGGCGTGGAAGGGAGGGGGGATGATAAGGTGGAGGGTGTGGGCATAGGGAGGAGCTGTGAGATGTGAGTGTTGGGAAATATTGCAAGGGAGAGTGGAGGAGGTGGCCACGAGGGCGCATGGAGGAGGTGGCCGCAAGGGTGCATGGAGGAGGTCGCTACAAGTAAGGGATGCCGATGGAGTGGAGGGAAGCATCTATGAAGGAATGATAGTAGATGTTGGGAAGTAAGATGTGTGGAGGGGATTTGATGTGTGGTAGTTTATGGGACTAGGAAAGGAAGGGGTGTTGGAGAATGTGCAAGTATTAAGAATTGGAAATCATTGTGGGGGATGGGGAGAAGTGACGATGTGTATTGGATTGAGCGAGGTGCAAGGAGCATGTGGGTGTGGGGTGCAGGGAAGGAGATGAAGCAACGTGGAATAGAAGGGAGTATGGAGCATGGATATGTGATGTTGTAGGTATGTGTGGAGTAGAGGGTATAGAGCATGGAGTTGTAGATTGCATCATAGGAGGGATGTGAGAAATGGCATGAAGAAGGAGGATGCAGTGTACGCATGGGATTTGGATGGAGGTAGGAGAGGGACGAGGGATGGGATGGAGCATTGGATATAGTAGTATATTGGATGTGGAGTAGCATCCACGAGAGTTTGGGATAGTGTTGGAGAAACCCACCAACAAAGCCTCATCGATAGGGGTTCCCACTCTGTCGAAGCCCTACAGCGCAATATCCTTGAGCACCAGCCCAGATAGGTTTTATCCTACCCAGCAACGTCTGAGTACTAGACAAGGTCTCACGCGATGCATTCAAGGGAGAGCTATTGGAACTGAGTTTCCAGTAGTGGAGAGGGAGGATATGGGGATCCGACAGAAGGACACAATAACTACCCGATCTAGAGCTAGTAGTCGACTTTACACTATTTCTTCAACTTGCAGAGGGTATTCATACTTATGCAATCATCATATCATCACACATTTATCACAATATCGCAGCATTATTCATGAAACAGATCTACTCATCGTGTAACAGACAGTAGCATAAAATATATTGCATCGACATAGTAGCAAAACAGATCACATTGATATAGTAGGAAGAGACTAGATCACATCTACATTATGCCATCATAACAAAGTAGATTGCAGTATCATAACCGATCAGATCGCAATAAGAATAACAAACAAGATCGCAACAGCAATAACAGACAAGATTTGTGCCACAATCACCATATCATATTAATATTGCACAACGGAACCACATTACACAATTCTTATCCAAAACTGGAGACTGCATACATCAGGAGAAACCCATATCAATCGTAGGTACACAGGGAATTCTTCACAAAACCAGATCGCATGTAATCTTATGTCTCGATTATCCTCTGATGTGATTCCCCTAGACTCAATCGGTAGCTCTTTCCAATCATCATTATTTTCTATTTGAAAAACTAGATCTATAACTAGGGTTGAGCCGTTACATTGAGGGTCCACTTCTAACTAACTTATAACCTCTAATGACCTATTACAACAAAACTTGGTCAAATAAAATATTCAAAGCAGTTATTCTTCCACCCATCGCGCTGATCTGGCCTTGCGCAGTACCACGTGAGGTTGCGTAGCTGCCGCGATGTTGTGCAACTCACTTACCCAAAACTCCTACCAACAAAGAGGAAGAATGGTGAGGGGTGGCATAGAGGAGGGTGCATGAAAGAGTGGACCATGAAGGGAAGGAGGGAATGAGTGATCAGTGTGAGAGGGTCGAGAGATGGAGCATTTGATGAGAGTGGAGAGTGTGCAATGGAAGAAGAGGCTGAGAAGATGAACGCGTAGTAGATATTGAGAAAAAATGAGCTCTAATACCATTTGTAAGGTATCACCTTACATATTTATCTTATTATATAAATAAATATATTTTTATAATTCAAATGATGATTTTTACAATGCAATAGTCAATTTTTTTATATGACCATAAGTCAAATAGTCATGTCTTCTCATTAGGAGACACACCATATTAATAATTAATAACCTAATTTAATAATGAATAATTTATTAATAATGTAATATATGTTTGGTATATTACATTATTAGATCGTTGTTAACATTCTAGTTTCTAGATAGAACGACAAGAGTAAGTTCAACCCATTGAACCCAATGCATATATATTAATCTCTAGAAAATAGTACACTTACAAATGATTTTCATATGCTATCTAAGATTCATTAAATGCATTGGTACATTTGGGATAAAATTTAACGTTTGTTCAATGTTTGAATAATCATTTTAACATTGGGGATGGTAGGTGCAAGAGGGGTCATTTTTTGTTAAAATAATGTAACTTTGGAAGATATTCTAGTTGTATTGTATTCCTCCTTCCAAAGATGAGTTTGGTCACTGTTAGAGTCATTGAAGGATGCAATGTAAACATCTGAATGTAATTCAAGCCAATAGTACCCAAGTGACAATTGTTGAGTCCAGATTTGGTCCCTTTTTAACCATCTTTAATCACCTTTCTTCCCTTGCTTTACACTGCTTAGCATATCAATCAGACTGACTTTCTTCA
>LPNX010333102.1:113854-147756 GCA_001517045.1 Pseudotsuga menziesii
CAATATAATAAATGTTATTTGTGGTGTCCAGTTTGACAAGTCAGCCTAGTTAGCTAGTGAAGTTGGCCCCACCAAGTTATAGGTCAAGTCAATATAAGAATTTAAATAGGGAGGCACTCCCCTTCATTTATACTCACTCACTCAGGCAGTTTTGCAAGAGAGAGAAGAACTAGTGCGCCAGAAAGAAGTTAGAAGTAGTTTCCTGTGTTTTACACTACTCTGGTCGAGATCTATACTGAGGAAGTTTTGCGGGGTTTTATGCCTTGTGGTTTCCCCAAAAAAAATCTTTGTTTTCTTATGTTTTCTGTGCATGTTTTTATTTCAGTTATCTTCTAGTAATTTTTTTTAAGATGTCATCTAAGAAAATTGATAAAACTTAGCATGGTATTAGAGCCACCCTCAAAAGAAGCATTGCACATTTAGGGTTTGTCATTTTGAACAAATCCCTCAACTTGCCCTTGAAGAACACATATTTCTGTGAAGACAGATCCAGAATCCAAGAAGTTTCAGTTTGTGACTGGTTACTGCTATCGGTACAAACAAGGGTTTCAATTTTTATGAGACTCCGTCATCGATCTCTAGAAAATCAAGTTACAGTCTACATCACCTCAGGGAGGCGCATCTTGTCCACCTCTCAAAACTATTAGGTTTTCTAGTTGATGAATTAGGGTTTCTACATCAAACCCTAGGTCAACCAGAAGGAGGTCATCCAGGAACTGTTTTCTTCAAGTAAGTATTATTCCTCCTTGTTCCATTTTAAGTTCTCATTCTATTGAATATGAATAAGAACACCAAGCTAGATGAAAATCTTGAAGGTGCTGAAAAAATTAGAGCATTGAAGTATAGGATCATGCTCATCCTATAAGAGAATTATCTAGACAAGTTTGTGAAGGAGGAAGTGAAAGAACCAGAAGAGGAGGAGTCTAAGTCCAACCATAAGGAGGATGTGATCATAGCCAAAAGGATCATAGCTAACTCCATCAAAGATAACTTGATTCCTCAAGTATCATCAAGGGAAACTCCAGAAGAAATGTTTGATGCTCTCTCCAGTCTATTTGAAGGAAGAAACATCAACATGGAAATGACTCTGAGGACTAAACTCAAAAGTCAAACACCATGCAATCCTACTTTTCAAGAGTATCCCAAATTAGGGATCAGCTAGAAGCCATTGGTGATACAGTAGAGGAAGCATAAATTGTGATGACCACCTTAAATGGTCTCCCAAGAGATTGGGAAGATTTTATCTGAGGAATCTATTCAAGAAGGAAACTAACTAAATTCAAGAAGTTATGGGAAGAAAGTGTCCAAGAAGAAGAAATAATCTCAACCAAAGAAGTGAAGCTAAATGACAATGAAGATCAAGCATTGAAATCTCATGTAAAAGGCAAGTAGAAAAGGAAGAGTCATGATCATCCTCATAAGACTCAAGGGTTCAAAATACCCAAGAAATACTTCTCAAATTATGAGTGCTTCACTTGTCACAAGTTGGGACACATTGCCATCAACTGTCCCATGAAAGAAGAAAGAGTTAAAAAGATGAAAAGATTCCAAGCTCATGCTGCTGAAGATAGTGATCAAGAAGTTGAACAGGAAGCAAAGAAGGATGAAAAATCCAGTGAAGAATATGTATTGGTCTCTGCCCTAACAGGATCGGTCTCACCAGGAAATGACACCTGGTTAGTAGACAGTGGTGCATCCAAGAACATGACAGATTACAAGGACTCACTATCATGCCTTGTACAAAAAGAATCACCACACAAAGTAATGCTTGGAGATGATTCCCAATATCCCATCAAAGGAATGGGAGAAGCATTCTATAAGTTGGAAACTAGAAATTCCATGAAGATGAAATATTTCCTATATGTCCCTGGACTAAAGAAGAACCTCCTATATATTTCATCTTTAGACAAGAGAGGATTCAGAGTTGCTTTCATAGATGAAAAAGTCCTCATGTTGTCAAAAGGAAATACCATAGATGATGCAGTAGAGATTGGAATTGAAGAAGGAGGACTCTACAAACTGAAGGGACATGCAGATTCAACATTAGCAACCAGTACAATAAATCCATGTGAACTTTGGCACATAAGGATTTCTCATATTCATTGCAAGGCTCTACTGATAGTAATCAAGGTTGTGACTGGTCTACCATAAATTTAGATAGAACATGAAGGAGTATGCAAAGGATGTGCACAAGGAAAGAATACTAAGAATCACTATCCCAAAAGTGATAGAAAAGCAAAAGAGATCTTAGATATTATTCATTCGGATATATGCAGGCCAATTCAAACAACTTCATTAAGCGAGTATGTTTACTATGCTTCTTTTATTGATGACTACTCCTGCAAGACTTGGATATATTTTTTGAAAAAGAAGGATGAAGTGTTTGAAAGGTTTAAATAATTTAAGGCCCTAGTAGAAAATATCTTTGAGAGGAAAATAAATATTTTGAGGTTAGACAATGGAGGAGATTTCACATCAAATGAATTCAATGATTTCTGCAAGGAAGTTGGGATTAAGAGGGAGCTCACCATTCCCTATAATCCTCAACAAAATGGTGCGGCAGAAAGAAAGAATAGATCTATTATGGAAGCGGTAAAACATATGGTACATGATCAAGATCTACCAATGTACCTGTGGGCATAAGCGGCCAGAGCAACAATATATGTACAAAATAGAATCTCCCACAGTGCCCTCGGGAACAAAACCCCAGAAGAAATGTTTTCCGAAGAAAAGCATGAGGTAATTCACCTAAAGATATTTGGTTGTCCTGTGTACATTCATATTCCCAAGGAGAAAACAACAAAGCTAGATCCTTAAGGAAAGAAGGGATTGCTTGTAGGATATAGTGAGCCGTCAAAATCCTATTGAATATATATCCTAGAATACCATCAGATTGAACTTAGCAGAGATGTAACATTTGACAAAGATACATATTTCAAAAAGTTGAAGAAAGATAAGGAAGATGAACATGAACATGAAACTCCGAAAGATGCAGAAATTCCTAAACCAATTAGGAATGAAGAAGAAATTCAAATACCTGAGAATCATGATATAACTGAACCTCATTTGCCAAAAGAATTACCCAGTGAAATGATTTCTCGAAAGAGAAATCCTTCCTGGGCTTGTGATGTAATTGAAGAAGAAAAAATACATGGTGTCCAAGAAGGAACCATTAGAGAAAGAAGGAAGCCAAATTCATATCCTAGTTATATGGCTTTGATGAGTGACCTAGTTGATAAAGAACCAACGTGTTTTGAAGAAGCAACAAAGCAGAAGGAATGGGTTGATGTAATGGTCGAGGAATACCAATCAATAATAAAGAATGATATTTGGGAAATAGTACCAAGACCAAAATATAAGTTAGTTTTATCCTCGAAGTGGATCTTCAAAACAAAGGATTCTGCATATGGTAGTATAGAAAAGTACAAGGAAAGATTCGTAGCTAGAGGATTCTCCCAAAAGGAATGAATTGACTATGAAGAGACCTTTGCTCCAGTAGCTAGGTACACTTCAATTAGAAGTGTCCTTTCCTTGGCATCCAAAAAGAAGTGGAATTTACATCAGATGGATGTAAAGATGACTTTTCTAAATGGCTTGATAGAAGAAGGAGTGTATATCGAACAACCGCAAGGTTTCGAGACTGACAATCGGGAAGCTTATGTATGCAAACTTAAGAAATCATTGTATGGGATAAAACAAGCACCCAGAGCATGGTACAAAAGAATGGATGGATTTCTGATGAGTTTAGGCTTTACTAAGAGTAAGGAAGATTCTAACCTTTACTATAAGGTTGAGGATGATGGTCTTATGGTACTACTATTGTATGTGGATGACTTATTCTTAACATGAGAAGATAAGCCCATCAATAAATGCAAGAAGAAGCTTGCTACAGAATTTGAGATGAAATACCTTGGAATGATGCACTACTTTCTAGGTCTTAAAGATTGGCAATATCCAGATGATATTTTCCTGAACCAAGGAAAATATACAGTGGAAATTCTAAAGAGGTTTGGAATGTTATATTGTAAGGCCATGACTACTCCAATGGAAACAAACTCGAAGTTATTGAATGATGATACTTCAGAAACAATAGATGCCATATTATGCAGACAGATTATTGGTTCACTGACGTACTTAACCAATACCAGACCAGATATATGTTTTGTTGTAAACACACTAAGTCAGTACATGGTGAATCCCAAGCATATTCACCTGATAGGAGCAAAACATGTGATGAGGTATCTAAAGGGAACTTTAGATTATGGGCTCAGATACACATCAGATGGTGAGATCAGACTACATGGGTTCACAAACTCAGATTGGGTAGGAAGTGCTAAAGATAGAAAGAGCACCTTGGGATGTTGTTTTAGTTTGGGATTAGGCATGATCTCATGGTTCAGTAGAAAGAAGACCAGTATTGCACTTAGCACAGTAGAAGTATAATACATTGTTGCTTGTTTAGCTTGTAGTGAAGCAGTATGGGTTTGAAAGATGTTGGCGGTTTTATTTGATGAAGAGATAGATGTTACTAATATCCTTTGTGATAATCAGAGTTGTATCAAGCTGACAAAAAATCTAGTATTTCATGATAAGTCAAAACATATTGAAGTGAGATATCACTTCATTCGGGACATGTTTCAGAAAGGAGCTGTAAATCTAAAGTATGTTCCTATAGAGGAACAAGTGGCAAATGTGTTGACTACACCTCTAGATCGTGTAAAGTTTGAATACTTTTGAGACAAGCTTGGTGTAGTCCAAAAGGGCCCCTATCGAAAGAGGGGGTGGTTGTAGATGGAAGAAGGATACAGTGGTGAGTAGCTCAGTCTAGAGTAGGGTAAGTCTGGCTAGGACTCTTTGGCCCGAAAGGGTTAGTCAGACGAGGCATGTTGATCCTAGGGGGCTTAGTATGTCTGGATAGATCAGTTTAACCCAAGTGGGTTTATAAGCCAGGACAAAGCTTGTTGGTCCCCAGGAAGATCCATCTATCTAACTAGGTTTGTTGGATTGAAAGGGTTAGTAAGTTAGACAAAATTCATAGGTGGATCTACCAAAGAACTCACCGTGATGCTGCTCTGAGATAGTTATAGGGTGGGATGGTTGTTACAGTATTTCTATATTGTTGATTGTCATAGCCGATGGACCTCTCTATCACCCGTGCCTAACCAAACCAACTTAATGATGGGTAGGGAATTTAGCTGGATGTTACGCGAACATTATAGTATGGATGTTGTGTTACAGTACAGATAGAACCGGCTTGTTTGCTTTCAATAGTTTTATACTAATGACTGTTGAGATGTTTAGATCAGTATTGTTATACTGATGACTGTTCAGATGATTGGTTCAACATTGGTATGTTTATTGTTGATATGGTTGATTCAGTATTGTTATAATGATGATTGATTAAGATGTATGCTTCAATATTGTTATACTAATGATAGTTTCAGTATTGTTATACTGATGATCGATTGAGATGTATGCTTCAGTATTGTTATATTGATGATAGTTTTAGTATTGATTATACTGATGATTGATGAGATGTGTACAGTTTTGTCACACTGTTGATTGCTGAGATGTTTGTAGTGTTATCACACTGATGATTGTTGAGATAATTATTGAGATTTTTGCAGTGTTCTCACATTGACAATTGTTGAGATGATTGATTCAGATTTTTATAGATGATTGTTGAGATGCTTGACTGGTGATTGCCGATATGATAGACTGATAGATGATGAGATGTTTATTGAGATAGTTTCACTGTTACGCTGATTGATGTGATAGTTGCAGTATTCCTATACTGATGTGACAGATTCAGTATCTCTATACTAATGGAGATGTTTATGATGATGATATCCCAGCATCTCTATGCTGGTAATGCAAATAATGATCTAGCACTACAGATGATTTAGTTTTTAGCACTAACATGCTAATGATGTTGTTGATTGTTTCAGTATTTATATATTGTTAATGTAGATGATGATGTTTTAGTATTTCCATACTGAAGATACAGATGATGATGTTTCAGTATTCCCATACTGAAGATACAGATGATGATGTTTTAGTATTTACATACTGGAGATGCAGATGATGGTGGTTGAGTATTTACATACTGAAGATGCAATGATGATGTTTCAGTATTCACATACTGGAGATGCAGGTGATGATGTTTCAGTATTCACATACTGAAGATGCAGATGATGATGTTGCAGATGATGGTTCATTATTTACACACTAATTTTGGCAAGTGGATGATTCAGAAGATGTTCCAATATTCACATATTGATACTATAGAATATGGTCTAGAAGATGAAGCAACAAATGATGATAATCCAGAAGATGATTCAACATTCATATACTGATGCTGCAAGAGATGGTCCAAAACATGAGAAGAAGATGATTGAAGAAACATGATTGTAGAAGAAGATCCAAATCAGATCGATGATGAAGATGTATGATGATTTATCAAAAATTCCTATGACATATAGAGTGTCACCAGTCAGTTGTATAGTTGTAATAGCAGCACTTTCTACTACAGTTGAATACCTTCCTAGTTAAGAGGGATTGTTAAAATAGTGTAACTTCGGAAGATATTCTAGTTGTATTGTATTCCTCCTTCCAGATATGAGTTTGGTCTTGTTAGACTCATTGAAGGATGCAATGTAAACCTATGAATGTAATTTGGGTCAATAGTACCCAAGTTTCAATATAATAAATGTTATTTGTGGTGTCCAGTTGGACAAGTCATCCCAGTCAGCTAGTGAAGTCGGCCCCACCATGTTAGAGGTCAAGACAATAGAAGAATATAAATAGGGAGGCGCTCCCCTTCATTTGTACTCACTCACTCAAGAAGTTTTGCAAGAGAGAGAAGAACTAGTGCACCAAAAAGAAGTTAGAAGTAGTTGTCTCAGTTTTAGACTGCTCTGGTCGAGATCTATACTGAGGAAGTTTTGTGGGATTTTCTCCCTTGTGGTTTCCCCGAGGAAAATATTTGTGTTCTTGTGTTCTTATGTTTTCTGTGCATCTTGTTCTTTTAATGATCTTCTAGTAATTTTTTTTAAGATATCATCTAAGAAAATTGATAAAACTTAACGTTTTTTACCCTAGTGGAAAGCAAGTAACCTCCTTCACTTGGGGTTTGGGGTGGAGGACGAATAACCAAGCTGAGTGGGAATCCCTCGTGGAAGGTATTGATATCATGTATGACCTCAATACACATGACTTTCAGTTCTTTGGGGACTCCTCGATTGTTATTCAAACCATGCAAAACCTTTAGTCGGGTAGAAAGATGGAGATTGGGAAAGTGTAAAAGGGAATTTTGTGCTTTGTTAAAGACTTAATCAAAGTTAAATTTCTCCACATTAAGAGGAATAATAAATCCTTAGCATATAATGAAGCAAACCCAGGGGTTAATCGATGCTAATGGAATTTAATGGTTGGTGATGTCCCCATTTCCACTTTGAAATGGGTAAGCTATTTTTAAAATTAGACTTAATAGACTCCACTATCCTACTAGGTGATGCATTAATGGTGCTCACTTGGACCATAGGGCGATGGGGTTGGTCTTTCCATACATAAGTGGAAATTGATATGCATGGGATAGATAGTTAGAGGTGGAATCGGTTGAGGACATTATTTATTTCCTCTTTTCTGGATGTTTCCATATGTGCAATTTCAAATTATTAATATAGCAAGTTTTCCTGTGATATCTTTCTAGATTTTGGTATGGCGAGTTGTTGAGGCCTAGAAAATCGCAGGAAATGACAACAAGGGATTCTCCCCAGTAAATGTTCCCAACTAGCCCGTTACTATTTGGTATGGGGAATCCATCCAGTTTACAGTCCGGCTAACGTAGGTCAAAGTAACCATAGATAAAAGGTTTTACCGGTTGCAGCCCGGTCCACCGTGTATGTTTTAGTTTTTTATGTTTAAGTATGAGATGCAAGTGCCTATCTAAGAATGCAAATTGATAGAGAATACAAGGAGTGGTCACAATGTGATGCATAGGTTCTTGCCTCTCGTCTTAAACTCTCTCGCATCTAAATCACACACAACAAGAAAACTAAAACTAACTATCTAACCTATCCCTAGGGAGCAAGATTATCATTCATTAATGAGTAATGTGTTTTGCGCATGCATTAAGAAAAATCACAGATAGCTGATACTTCTTTCAAAACACATGAACATATAACTATATTTGAAGAACCAGATAGCCAATTGTTTATGAACAACATTCATTACTCATAGTGGAAAATTCATAGAATAAACTAGAGAGAATTCATACAAGAACATAGGTTCAAAGAGTTAGAACGATCTCACAGTTCATGGACACAAGACTGAAAACGCAATAGTTCACATTTAGCAAATCCATGGCAGAGCATTTGAAAAAATCCACAAAGCTTTCTCCTACAAGAAACTTGTAATTTCTTTATGCAAAAGGAAATAGTTCTTCTTACATCAGATTCTCACAAATCTGTCTAGGAAAAAGTCCATTATTCTATCTAATTCTCCTATACTTATACTACAAGCAAAACTCTTGGGCTACCCCTTGGTGACCTTTGGGCTCCCCCAACCGTTTAATCTCACAATTTTGTCCTTTTGTGAGTGCTCATGATTCACACAATACGTTACATTTTAGATTAAGATTTACAGGCACTTTGTAAAAAGGGACCGGCTTGGTAACTGATGAGCCATTTTCAAGCCCAGGTCTCTGCTGCTATCAATTCTACTTAGTAATCCATTGGTCCTTTTTAAAATCCTGTTGTTCTCAGATCTTCACTCTCTTCTTTTTTAGCAACACCTATGCTTCTTACTTTTCCTTTCTTCAACCAACTCCCTTCTGCTTTGTCCTTCAGCTATGTCTTCTTTGCAGCAGTAATCATCAAACTGAGGTCTGAAGAATATTCTAAGTGAGTTTGCAGTTAAAACAAAAAATTCATCATTAATTTAGACTACATCTTTCAACAAACGTAAAACATACTAACAATAAAACTGATCATCAAAGTGGGGCCTTGTACTGCGCTCTCATCGTGAACCCTAAAATGATAAAAGAATCTAAAACCTCTGCCGCCCATAAGATAGGGTAAAAAAAACACATAGAACAGGCAGGAAAAACCCTCACCGGTGGGAAAAACCACTAAAGCATCAGCAGGATAGTCTTATTCACAGCTGCAACGGTGGGCTTTAGATAGACAACGAGTTCTGCAAGACTTATTAAGTCTATCAGCATCGAAAAGACTAAATACTATAGCATCAGGAAAAAAAACTCCTCGTCGGCAAACGAAATGACATAAACATCGGGTGGTTAGTTCACTAAAACTCCGCAACGGCGGAAACCGCACAGATTCAGGGATCTATGGCAAAAAACAATGTCAAGGACATAAAGCACTAAAAGCTGCCGACGTGCATCGGAGATCGGAAGGACTAAACACAATGCGTCGGCAAAAAATTTTGCTAGCAAGCTGCAACAGCGGAAGTCATACAAACTAAGGCTTCCGTGGTCAAATAAAAATTGTCGACATCGAAAACTCGAAGCACTATGCATCGGCGATTTAGTTCATTACGTAGCCGCAACGGTGGAAAACAATTAGACTACAGCCTCCAATTTACTGTTCAAAAGACTTCTGACAATGAAAACAAAAATATATCATCGCAAAGCAAAAGGTTTGAACCAATAAAACCATGCATCAGCAAATATAAGAACTATACATCAGGCCATTCTCTATTTGTCCTCCAAAACGACGGCTGCATAGATAACTAAAGTTCTGATTCAAACTTTGATTTCCCTTCCGATAGCAATAAAAACAAACATCGAAAATTCAAAGAAAAGTTAAGTGCTCAAAAGACCTTCGGCTGGGAAGTGTTAAAAATAGTTCGTTTAACCTTCGAAACAGCGACGGCATAAAGGACTAGAGTTCTGACTCAAGCCTCAACCGTCCTCCGATAGCGATAAAGGAAAACAATCAGATCAAAAGGAAATTATTTCCAAATCAAAACCTTCGATTCCACAGTCAAAAGTATTGGCAGACAAAAAGCAATTTTTCGAAAGCATGAAAGCAGTTGACCTCAATTCAATTTCAAGCAACCAAAAATTTTAGCAGAGGGACAAACAAAGTTCAGCAATCTAAGTGATCCCTGGCAAGATAAAATTAAAGGAGGGTCCAAAATTTTAAAAAAATTGGGAAAACAGTTGCAGCTGCAACAATTGGTGACTACCTAGTGAACCCAGATCTCTGGACATTTTCTTCCTTAAGTAACAGACTGTTTCACAATAAAACCAACATATTGACTTCTTCTAGATGTCTGGATTTCCCAAATGGCAAATGTATGTACTTTTAATCATTGATGATAGTCCAATTTAGGTAAATGGAACCCAAGATTTCAAATTCAAGATAACTCTTTTGAGGCCAGGAATATGAGTTTCATTTTTTACCTCTATCTTCGGGTAGCTTCCAGCTTGGACACCACAGGATTGTAACATATGGTAAACAAAAATATTCATTTGTTCCTCATTCCCATGCCATTTTTCACTTTTGTGCTTTTGGACTTTTTTGTCCTTTTTTAGTCCTCCTGCATGCCTTTCTTTCTGAATTTTTTATTTAGGCTCCTCTATACATAGTGTCCTTTTGTGTGAGAGATGTATTTAATTTTCAGCTCACGGATGGAGAACTTTTTGGCAGCTTTGTACTCATATGATTCAGTAATTTATCTTGATACATATTGCTTCCTTAGGATATTTTGACTCTTATTTGCCTTTTGGCTTTCAATTCTTGGCATGGGATTATTTATATATAATATATTGTTTACCCCGCTTCCTTTCCATGGGTCTTTTGCTGTCACCCCTAAGAAATTTTAAAATGTGAGATGGATGGAGCCTCGAAATAATATTCCAAATTTTTTTATCCTGAGTTATTTTACAAGGATTAAGTAGGACTTCAATGTGTTCATAGCCATTTAGGAAGACTGTTAGACTAGAAGAAATTCTTTCAGATAAAACAATAGTACACAGTCTTATAATCAAGGATTTTAGTTAATCCAGAATTCTGATGCTCTCCATGCAACCAAAAGTTTGCTTTTTTATTGAAATCAATCAAAATCTAACTAAAAACAAACAAAAATAAAATAAATCAAACATAAACAACCAAGCAATCAATTTATTTATGTACAAGACAAATCAAGAAAAATAAAATTTGAGAACTAAACCACTAACTGGTCAGTTCTCTACCCACCCCTATAAATCTGGAAACTTGTAAGCTAAGGGGATAGGCTTGACTGCAAAATGAAAAATACCTAACCATTATCAAAAACTACATCTACTGGTCTTGATAAAACTATATCTGAAATTGAAACTACTACTTTACAAACAATCTCATCAGCCCGTGAAAACCGAAGGAGATCGGGCTAGGTGTCTAATGTACTGCTAGCTTCTTTCGCTTGGTAGTTTCCCGGTTCTAGTTCAATTAGATAATTTCGCAACATAGAAATCACTGGTTCATTCTTACCCTCCAGCTGAGTAACATTATGCTTCATGTAGGGCTCTCTTAATATTTTAATGTGGTTTGGACTTCCCTTCTGAGGCAACCACAAGTGTGACCAATCTGAAGCAAAATACCCATTTAGTCTTGCTGACCAGTCTCGATTCAAAATAAGTCCATAGCCATCAGGTATGTCTGCTACTACAATATCAATGTACTGACATATCTTTTTATTTGCAGATAAACGAATCAACACATCTTCCATTTCTCTGACTACTTTCACATTGGTTCTGTCTAACTGAGTAACCTGCCAGTCAGTAGGTTTAGGTTGTCCATTGATCTTTTTGCAGACTACAAGTGGCATAACATTGACAGATGACCCTGATTCTACTAAACAATTGTGCACATTATGGTTTAAAATCTCAAGAGTCATGAGGAATGGTGGGGTTTCAAACCTAGTCTTACCTTCCACACTTGCTTCAACAATTTCTTCTACAGGTTGGTTGTTGGTGGGAAGTTCTTCCTCTGGTCCTTCAGGTGCCTTGAGATCTTCTTTGACATTACCCACTCTGTCTTCAATGTTGACTTGTTTTAGATCTTGACTGATAATGGTAAGTTTAGGTATTTCATCATCTGTGTTGCTCTTCTGTATTCTATTCATCTTCTCCCAAAATTTCTTAATCTTTGGAAGTATTGAGTTGTCTTTACTTAACAAACCTTGACTTCTTGTTGTTTCATTTGTTTCTGATATTTCTTCCTGTTTCAGTGAATTTTCGTCTTCTATGTCAAAAATTGAGACACAATCCCATAAAACCAGAGCATTATCTTCTTGTTTATCTGTGGATTTATTACCCTTTTCCTCCTCATCATCAGCTTTTGTTAATTTAGAATCCAATAGTTGATTCATTACTAATGTCATTGAATTTATCCATTGAGGGCAATTTTTTTTAGAATGGGGCTGTTGATGAAAGGTGCAAAAGTTATCCATACCCACCTTTATTAAGTTCATTGATGCAGGACTGTGAGGAGGAGGTTTAAATTGAGAGTTGTCCTCTCTCCCTTTATAGTAAGGCTTATAAGATTTCTGAGCCTCTTTTTCCTTTTCCAAATCTATTATTCTATTAGATAGTTTCTGCATCATTTTCAACATTCCTTCAAAGTCATGTGACTGCTCCTCCTTAGGCTTAGACAGTAATAAGGATTTCTTACCAAAATTTGTTTCTCCTGACTGTTCAGGATAATCTTCTATGCTCTCTTTTTCAGCTTCTACTCTCTCCACCTCTTCATATGTTTCTGACAACATAGGTTTGACTTGCATCTTGGCAAACATGGCCAAGTCAGGCCCTAAATCTGAAGTATAGTATTAGATCAGAACTTTATCAGATGGTTTATTAGTTGCAGAAAAATTCTTAAGATAAGTAGCAAACCTCTAGGTGAAACTATGCACTTTTTCTTTTCTTTCTTTCTTCAAAGCGCATAACCCTTTAATTAGAGTTGCATGAGTTTTCTAGGCTGCATATTTACTTATGAATATTCTTTCAAATGTGTCCCAGTTTGTGATTGAGTTTGCAGGCAGAGAAAAGTACCATGAATCTATTTCTCCTTTCAGGGTATGTGGAAATAATCTGCAGACTACATCTTCATGTTCTCCTGCCCTTAGTCCTTCTATGGCCAAGTAAAAGCTTTGTAAATGGTCATCTACCAAAATATTTTCATTGGGATCAAACTTAGGCAGCATTTTCTCAAAATACTAAGGTAAGGCATGCAAAGGAGGTGCTAGGTTCAGAGGTGACCTAGCCTTCCAAGCAGGTGGTGGATTCGGTGGGTTGGGTGGCTGGTTTTCATTTACGCCTGCCATGAGTCTGGGTGGAGAGTGAGGTGGTGAATGAACAAGAGTATTAACAGGTGAACCATAAGGTGCATATGGGCCTACTTGATTCAAAGTCTGTACAACTTCCTGTAAGGTTGTTTCTACAAGTTCTTCCAAATCTCCAACCAACACTGAGTCTTCCAATATAGGGCGGTCTTTCTTTTTATATTCTCTTCTGGGTAAGACAGGAATAATCGGTAATCCTCCAATATTCTTCACATATTCCCTAGTATGTCTTCTCAAATCATTCACTACTTCATTATTGATAGAATAAAAATGCTCTTTACCCTTCTCTTTAGGAATTGGATTGGGAAACAAACTGCTCTCAGAACTATTACCGGTTGAGTAATTTTGAGGAAATGGGTTTCCTCGGCCAACCATGCACTGGAAACCCTCCTTCTAGCACCAAAACCTATTGAGGCCTAGAAAATCGTAGGCAACGATAGCAAGGGATTCTCCCCAGTAAACGTTCCCAACTAGCTCGTTACTGTTTGGTATGGGGAATCCCTTTGATTTATAGTCCAGCTACCGTAGGTCAAAGTAACCAAAACTAAAAGGTTTTACCGGTTGTGGCCCAGTCCAACGTGTATGTTTTAGTTTTTTATATTTAAGTATGAGATGCAAGTGCCTATCTAAGAATGTAGATTGATAGAGAATATGAGGAGCGGTCACAATGTGATGCGCAGGTTCTTACCTCTCGTCTTAAACTCTCTCGCATCTAAATCACACACAGCAAGAAAACTAAAACTAAATATATAACCTATACCTAGGGAGCAAGATTATCATTCATTAATGAGTAATGTGTTTTACGCATGCATTAAGAAAAATCACAGATAGCTGATACTTCTTTCAAAACACATGAACATATAAAGATATTTGAACAACCAGATAGCCAATTTTTTATGAACAACATTCAGTACTCATAGTGGAAAATTCATAGAATAAACTAGAGAGCATTCATACAAGAACATAGGTTCAAAGAGTTAGAACGATCTCACAGTTCATGGACACAAGACTGAAAATGAAATAGTTCACATTCAACAAATCCATGGCACAGCATTTGAAAAATTCCACAAAGCTTTCTCCAACAGGAAACTTGTAATTTCTTTATGCAAAAGGAAATAGTTCTTCTTACATCAGATTCTCACAAATCTGTCTAGGAAAAATTCCATTATTCTATCTAATTCTCCTATATACTACAAGCAAAACTCTTGGGCTGCCCCCTGGTGACCTTTGGGCTCCCCCCTGGTGACCTTTGGGCTCCCCCAACCGTTTAATCTCACAATTTTGTCCTTTTGTGAGTGCTCATGATTCATACAATACGTTACATTTTAGATTAAGATTTACAGGCACTTTGTAAAAAGGGACCGGCTTGGTAACCAATGAGCCATTTTCAAGCCCGGGTCTCTACTACTATCAATTCTGCTTAGTAATCCATTGGTCCTTTTTAAAATCCTGTTGTTCTCAGATCTTCACTTTCTTATTTTTTAGCAACACCTCTGCTTCTTATTTTTCCTTTCTTTAGCCAACTCCCTTCTGCTTTGTCCTTCAGCTATGTCTTCTTTGCAGCAGTAATCATCAAACTGAGGTCTGAAGAATCTTCTAAGTTCGTCTGCAGTTAAAACAAAAAATTCATCATTAATTTGGACCGCATCTTTCAACAAACATAAACCATACTAACAATAAAACTTATCATCAAAGTGAGGCCTTGTACTGCGCTCTCATCGCAAAAACCCTAAAATGATAAAAGAATCTGAAACCTCTGCCGCCCATAAGATAGGGTAAAAAACACACACAGAACAAGCGAGAAAAACCCTCACTGACTGAAAAAGCCACTAAAGCATCGACAAGATATTCTTATTCACAGCCGCAACGGCGAGATTCAGATAGACAACGAGTTTCGCCAGACTTATTAAGTCTATCGGCGTCAGAAAGACTAAATACTATAGCATCGGGTAGAAAAACTCCTTGTCAACAAACGGAACGACATAAACATCGAGTGGTTAGTTCACTAAAACACCACAAAAGCGGAAACCGCACAGATTAAGGGATCTACAGCAAAAAACAACATCGACGACATAAAGCACTAAAAGTTGCCGACGTGCATCGGAGATCGGAAGGACTAAACACAATGCGTCGGTAGAAAATTTCGCTGGCAAGCCGCAATAACGGAAGTCATACAGACTAAGGTTTCCGCAGTCAAATAAAAACTGTCGACGTTGAAAACTCGAAGCATTATGCGTTGATGATTTAGTTCATTATGTAGCCACAACGACGGAAAACAATCAGACTACGGCTTCCGATTTACTCTTCAAAAGACTTCTGACAGCGAAAACAAAAATATATCATCGCAAAGCAAAAGGTTTGAACCAATAAAACCATGCATCGACGAACGTAAGAACTGTCCATCGGGTCGTTCTCTATTTGTCCTCCAAAACGACGGCTACATAGATATCTAAAGTTCCGATTCAAACTAGGATTTCCCTTCCGATAGCAATAAAAACAAACATCGAAAATTCAAAGAAAAGTTAAGTGCTCAAAAGACCTTCAACTGGCAAGCAATAAAAATAGTTCGTTTAACCTTCAAAACAACGGCGACATAAAGGACTAGAGTTCTAACTCAAACCTCAACCGTCCTCCGATAGCAATAAAGGAAAACAATCAGATCAAAAGGACATTATTTCCAAATCAAAACCTTCGATTCCACAGTCAAAAGTATTGGCAGACAAAAAGCAATTTTCCGAAAGCATGAAAATAGTTGACCTCAATTCAATTTCAAGCAACCAAAAATTTTAGCAAATTGACAAACAAAGTTCAGCAATCTAAGTGATCCCTGGCAAGATAAAATTAAAGGAGGGTCCAAAATTTTAAAAAATTTGGGAAAATTGTTGCACTTGCAACACAAGTGTATGGATTGGGAGATGTAGACTTTAATAGTTCGCATGAAATGGGAGGTTTTTTATCTATAGATAAGAGCAAGCTGAGGCCTAACTTTTCTTATCGACATCTTCTTTGTGTGAGAAATACTAGAGCCGTGGATAAGGTTTTTGTTGAACCCTGGCCTGAGGAAGAGGATAGATTGGAGGAAATAGTGAATGGGGTATGGGATATGAAGAATGTTATGGATGATTATAAGAATATGCTTTGTTGGATGTATGAGGTCTCGAAGGTGGTTCGGGGAGAGAATAGAAATATTTCCCTAGACATCATGTGCATGGGCACTTGGTTGGATGACCCAGAAAATGGCTATCATGTGCAAGTGGGAGAGGTAGAAGATATTTTCCATAGAATTCCAAAGGTGGAAAGGGTCATGCGAGGGAAGATGGTTGAGTTGAGAATTGCTATAGTGGATTTAAGGTAGGTCCACCAAGAGCAGATGATGCTTGCGAATGAACAAAATGAAGTCTGATATGTGCATCTCAAAGATATTTTAGAAGTAATACAAGTTGATATGAATTCACTGGTAGAAGGAGATAATGGGCCTTCTTAGGAATAGACCCAGGTGTTTCTAATGGACGAGGTCTCCATAATTCAACCTATTAAGGACATGAACCTAGTGTAGACACGATCTTTCCTTTTCTAAATTTCAATCCGATGTATAAATGTGGGAAAATATTATAAATGAATTTTCTTCCTCCAAGAGTTTTCCACATCGAAATCCAAGAAGTATGATCTTGATTATTTGGTGAAAAAAATGAAGGTAGTGATATAAAACATAAATACACATGAACATTTTGCAAAAAACATAGTAAAACAATAAAACGTGAATTCTATTAGTGAATGGAATGGAAAAAACACTATAAATTGCAAAGCAATACAAACTAGCTCTAGATGGTGGAAACTTACTATCTGAAAAGAGATGTGCCAACTATGCTCATATCCAAGAAATGAGTTACAATGAGGCCATAAAGTCCTTTTTAGCGTAAAGCATAATTGAGAAAACCCTAACTCAGGGAGATGCCACACCAAAATGTTTGTGGGCCCCGATGGGGTTAGGTGATACATCAACTTCTTGGGGGTGCAATTTTCACATACAACCTCTGTTTGGGTTGCTTAGTATCCCATAAAAAAAGTATGGACAATAAGGACTCTGTGTTTTCAACCCAAACTATGAATTTGGAAACTATCTAGGTGTTATCATTCCAAATAACGTCGTTTAGGGCCTCAAAACAACCTCGGAATATCATAACATGAAAAACCGTAAAAAAGCCAACCAGGAAAATTGTGTTTTTGATTGAGTGAAATAGGTGGGTGGCCACCAATGTCCATCTAGATCAAATTCTAATCCATGTTTGTGAAGTGAAAGAACATGTCTAGAATAGAGTATGCCGATATATATTACAGTGATATAGTAAACTCAAACTCTATAACTTAATGAAATAGAACATACTTTAAAATGCAGAATACAAAATAGTTATAATAGTGGTAGTTGACTTTTTAGAAGAGATGTGGTGGCTATGCTCATTGGTAATAAATTGAGTTACAAATGAGGCTGAAAGGGCCTTTTAAAATAAAGCATCAATGAGAAAACCCTAATCCTAGAAGTTGAAACACCAAAAGGTATGTGGGCCCCATTGTGTTTAGTTGATACATCAACTTCTTGAGGCATAAATTTTGCATACAATATCGATTTTGTGTGCTTTCTATCCTGACATAAAGGTCTTGCTGAGAAGTACATATTTTAATGGACCATACAATTCCTCCATCTATTGGTTGGGTGCTACCATGTCAAAAAAAACGTCGTTTAGGGCCTCAAAATGGCCCCAAAAGATCAAGAGCTGAAAAACCATCAAAAAATGGTAAATCTGGAAATCTATGTTTTTGAGCTAGTGGACTAGGTGGGTGGCTACTAATATCCATCTGGATCAGTCATCCCCCCTTAGGAATCAATGGTATCCATTGTTTTCCCTCATCAAATAGTGAAATCTATATTGAATTTGAGTACTCTTGCTGAGCCACTTTCCTTGGTGAAGGAGATGCCCTACTTTGATGGCTCAATAGAGTTGAATGCACTATCAGTGAGTGACTTTCATATATGTATCCATGATCAGATCAACTAGGTGTCAACTTCTTTTCCTCCTCTTAGGGTGTCCATTAGTAGTGGATAATAGGGACAAATAACCTCCACATATAGTACCAAATGTAGGAGAGGGAATGAGGAATGCTTAATTCAAAGTAATTTTCACCTAATGTTGTGGTTATGTTGTAGGGCCCATATCAAAGTGGATGAATCTTGCAATGTGTTCTTGTGAGCCACTATTTCTGCAAATCTAACCAAACCTTGTCACTCACTTGAAACTTGTGCGGAACCTGATCTTTGTCATGTCACTACTTGTAATTGGCATTGACATTTTCTAAAATGTCATGTACTTGTTAGAGGATGTGCTAAATCAATTCAATCAATATGGTTTCCTTGTCAACGTTAGTTTGATCATGGAAAGATGTCTCATGTGTGGATGAAATGAGAAAATCTACGTCAATTGGGGCCAATGCTTGGAACCCAAAGCACAACTAAAATTTATTGTGGCCAATAGAGCTATTAAGGGCTCTATTGTAGCTTGTTGAACATATGGAATATTCTCATCCCATGTGTGGGGATGTTTAGAATTGTACATTCTCATAATATGTGCAATCATCCTATTGACCACCTTTGTCTATCCATCTGTTTGGGGGTGGAAGGAAATTGATTTGGTTATCTTGGTGTCCATCAATGACCATAGGGTAGACCAAAAAGTGCTCAAAAACTTGTTTTTTGATCTAAAATGATAGTTTGTGGTAGCTTGAAATGAACCCAAATCGTTTGAAGAAGAGCTTAGAAATGGCATCGATTTTGATATTTTTCTTGTAGGATATCATAATATCATCTTAGAGAAATGATCAATGACCACAAATACATAGTCATTACCATGCTTGGTTGAAGGTAGCTTGGTATGTAGTCAATGGAGATGGATTCCCAAGGCCACTAGAAGTAGGAAATGTTAAATATACAACATCAGGAGTCATTCTCTAGACTTGTTTGGTATCAAGTCAGGGGCTTGTATTGTATCAAGTCAGGGACTTGTGTTGTATCAAGTCAAGAACTTGTGTGGTATCAAGTCATAAACTTGTGTTGTATCAAGTTAAGGGCTTGTGTGGTATCAAGTGAGGAATTTGCGTTGTATTAATTCCTATATATGTCCTCATGTATTGAGGTGGGATGCCTGTACTATGATATTGTGTTGTATCAAGATTGTAATATTGTGTTGTATCAAGCTTGGAGTCTTTTGTTGTATCAAGACTACAGACTTGTGATGTATCAAGTCAAATGATTCTCATAGACGATACCCTATGATATGGATCTCCTTAATGGGAGATAGTATTGTGTTGTGTCAAGACTAGAGATGTGTGTTGTATCAAGTCATGAGGATATACTATGTGATGTATTACTAGTCATGATCACTACATGCTATAAGTCTCCTTTAGGCATTACCTACTCCTAGAGTGAATTCTTCAAAGTATGATATGATAAGATGGTGACTTAACTAATACACATATGGAACATGCAATATTTAATTAATGATAATGAGATATAGCATAGAGAAAAAGAATAAATTTGCGTTGCACATGTATGCCTCAAGTGAACTCGAATTATGAAGGCCTCGGTTAAGCCTAAGTTTTAAATAAAGAATATGTCAGTTAAAGAAGGAACATTTTCTTGATTCATGCAAAGTGTTTGTGCAGGGGTAACACTAATTCTGAAGTATCAAATACTTTTCAGTTAGTCTCCTAAATTTATGGGCATGCATTCAGTTGAAGATTGATTTCAGTTCAGTAAGTTCACAATCAGTTCAATAAGTTCACATTCATTTCTATTCAGTTCAGTTTAGATCACTTAACATTCAGTTCAGATAGCTCACATTCAATTCATATCAGTTTTTATTCGGTTAAAGCTAAATAAATAAGAAGGGCGCATATCTTGTGAACGCAAGAGAATATGAAGTGTCAGTTGGGCACTAGAGTTTTGGAGGGTGCTAATGACTGCATGAGAGTAATTCTAGTGCATGCTGCTCTCAGTGAATGCACCATGTATGATCTCAGTGTTTTCATTGAGCCTCCAATTCGAACCCTTCTGCATGCTAGGTTGTTTTGGCTTGTTATTAATATGTGAGTCATATGGGAAGTTCAACATGATTTGCATTCAATTGTTTTTGTAGGGTTTCTCTGGATCTCTCTTCTCTATTGTTGTGGTGACATCTCTTATAAGGAAATCTTATGATTTGTTGTAAATATTTCTCTACAAATATATCTATCATACTCAAAGAATTGTTGGGTTTTTCATCCTCTATGTTTGGATGGTTTTCCTCAGCAAGGATAATTTTAGGGGCGAATTTTAGCCCAGTGAGCTATTTTTTCATGTTTTTCTCGTAGAAAAGATTCGCCATTTTGCATTTTTTGAATCCCTATTTCACCCAATTTTGATGGGTTAAAAAAATTTCACCCTAAAAATTGCCAAATTATTATATAAATGATATAAAATCCTTAGAAATTAAAATATTTTTTGAAAAATATCACCAATCATTTTATAGTTAGCATTTTAAGAATTGGTAATATTCGTCGGCATTTATATACTTTTAAATAAGTATGGTTCCTTAAAATCATCCCTATTCCTAAGATGTATCTTGTCTCATGGTTATTGTTTTATGTGGCTAATTTATTCTTGAAGATTCATATATTGTTGATATAAAGAATAATATGTGGCTGATTTAAATATTTATACATGGATGATATAAAGTTGATTATGTGGTTGATTTAAAGTTTCATAAAGTGCTAAAATTGTTTCATAAAAGTTCAAGGAGCCCCGATTTTGATAAAACTTTAACATGGTATCAGAGAATAGGGCGTGAAAGATCTTAGTTTTGTGCAAAAATCTAAGCCTCTGTAGATCTTGAAGACCTGAGAAAAATATTGCATCCATGACATCGATCTCCATTCAACTAGAAGACTGCCTTGAAGGTACTTTCAACTTCAGCACATGGAAGGAAAGAGTGTTGAATATTCTTGAGGAGCATGATCTTGATTCATTCGTGACTTCCATGGTAGAGGATCCCCCCACTAATGCAACAAGAATAAATCACAAGAAGAATCAAGCAAATGCAAAGAGGATTATATATTACTCTGTGAAGACGACAAAAGAGTGTTTTGAAACACTTACTAACTTGTATGAGAAGAAGGATCCCACTCAAAATAGGGCTTTGAAGAACAAGTTGCACAACCTAAATATGGAGAAGGATGAGACCATAGCATCATTCTTCACAAATATTTCACAAGTGAAAGATCATCTTGTAAGCATCAATGTGGTGATGGATGAGGATGGCCTTCTTCAAACCGCCATCGATGGACTCCCTTCCTCATGGGAGACTTTTGTAGAAATGGTAAATGGGAGATAATAGTATCCCAAATTAAAAATACTATGGCATTATTGCATCCAAGATGAAGGGTTCTGGTGTTCAGGAATAAACACCCTTGTAACCTAGGGTCTGGGGTTACCAACGTACTTCTAAAACTTGCAAACAATCAGCTTCAAAGTACATAAAAGGAATAGGAAGAAATGTTGAACTCACCCGATTAACGACGGTTGATCCAAGCTTTCTATTCTCCTGCTCTGTTTTTCTCCAAAGCTTTCAAGGATGCACCTCCTTCACCTGCAAAGAGCAAATTCTCCAAGTACAATCTTATACATGTATATATGACAAGTTATATGAACAATATATAGAGTGCTTAATCAAAAATATTCATCAAACATGATACATGAAGGAGACTCAATGCAAAGTTGGAAGAAGAATTCTCTTTATTAACTATAGTGAATGAGATAAGTGTACAACCCAACACCTGAGACAAGGACTCCTCTGCAACCAAAGGACTCTGAGTTCTGCTGCCCCAAAGACTTCTGAAGATATACCACCAGCATAACTTTGCTCTCCAAGATTGATTGATTAATGCCCTCCCCAAGGCCTTTATTTATACTTTGGGTAATAGAGCAGTTTCTAAGGTTGAGGAGGTTGAGACAGTTGAGATAGTTAATGATTAGGGCTCAAGAAATATCCATTAATCATGTTTTATTATTTTGAATGTCGAATGGATGTGTACGCGACTATTGATACTGGAAACCTGCGTATGACACGTGAGTTGCTTTAAGGGAAACCCGCGTACATATTTGTATGCGGGTTGCAATGAGAATAGTCGCATACAGTACGTGGGTTGTCAAAAAATATAGTTGCATATGTACGCGAGTTGTTGTGGAGATAGTCACGTACGACAATCAACATATAGAAAGGTAAAATGGCAAGCTGGTTGGATAGTGAATGCATCTCATGTCATGCCCATATATAGTGTTTAGGCAACCTTCAATCCAAAAGTGTCCTTTTGTGTACCAACATATGAAGTGTCGGAACTTGGATGGAGAAGTGCCATTTGGGTTGATAACATATGCCCCCTAATGTGTGAGGTCAGAGGGAAGCAATGGCCAAAATACATTATAATCATTATGTTTGGAGAAATCAGAAATCGAATGGAGTAGAGGTAGTACCTGAAACAAATACATAATAATGTCATATACAAAGTCATATCTAAGGATGTTATGTTCAATATACTGGAACACTAGCTCCTTTACAATATTTGAGTACATCATATAGTACGGGTACTAGACCACGTATATTACAAAGGTGGATTGAAGCCACAATATACAATAATGATGAGTCTTCAAAGATCTGGAAGCTGTGTAAATGGATAGAACATAATCTTGCATAACTTAGTCCATAGATAGGGAACTAAGGTCTTCATAAACAATCCCAAAGAACCAGTACAATCCAAGCCACGTGAATAAATGTAGGTTGGAGTTGAAAATGGAACGGATTCAACAGATTGTCAATCAATAGGTAATAATCGACAACTGAAGCAAAGGAATTCACCAATAATGAAAGTGAATCCTGAGGTACGATTGTCAAAACTCTAGGTATTCATCATCAAGAAATGTTTATGTGGAACCATACTGTGATAAGGAAGGCAATAGATCCTCCAACGGATCACAAGAGTGACTAGGAACTGGGTAAAGGAAGGGAGACACAAGTGATAACAGATACAACAATGATGGGATCAAGATATAGATCAAACATTGAGTTAAGTCCTTGAATAGTGAGCATGACATAGAGATGACCCAAGGCATCTTTTAACTTTATAGATAGAACAATTAGATTTATCTGTCATGTAGGAGACATGATCAGATTCCCCAGGTAGAACTGACAAGAGGAGGAATAAAAACTTAAAGTAATAGCTGAAATGAAAGTGAACACTGAGACATGGGTATCAGAAAAGACAGAGAGTGCTATGTTCAAGGATGACATGCTGCCGCTAACTGAAAACCAAGAGAAAACTTCTTCCTTACCTTCCCTGTTGAATTTTAACGAGTCAAGGAAATTCAACTCGGATCTCTCTTCATTTTTTAACAAGCTTGAAGAGAAGAGGGAATAATGCTTGATAATGTCACTGATTCGTGGATTTAATGAGCCCGAACTAGTACATGCTCAGTTGGTGTTTTCACATTTAGAGAGTCTGAAAACTCCAAAGAAGACTTTAGGGGGTTCCTTTTTCATCCAATTTAGTCTCCTGAGGCCGGAAAAGTATAAAACATACCACAAAAGAACTCTCTTAACTTCTGTAGAAGAAAAGATGAACCTTTTTCGTACGTAGTTAGGGAGGTCCGAAAAAGGTTAAATTACCACCTACCCAATGCTCCTTCAAGAGCAACATATAGCTTGAGTTTTACGAGTGTGAAGGAAAGCAAGATCACTTGGAAAGATCCATTTGAGTACGAGAAATGGGGCTTACAACAATAAACTCGATGCTTTGTTCTTAATGTTTAACGACCATGACAAAGACATAAAGTACACTCGGAATATTTTTCATGTTTAGGTCCAGAACACGAAAAGAGAAAACTGAGCTCATACCGAGTGTTCCTTTTCCGTAAATTTAGTCCCGCAGGTCCGGAAAAGTGATAAACCTATGCCTGAGAATACTCTTCTCAATTCTGTAGAAAAGAGAGTGATCATTTCTCATATTATTCCGCATGGTCCGAGAAAGAGATAACCTACCACCAATGCAGATGCCCATTCACATATTCATAACGAGTTTGAATGGACAAGTTAACTCGACAGTCAAGTCTATTTTAAGGAGTCATACCTGGGCCTAAAGAAACTCCATAAGGGCAGGGAGTCCTATAAAGGGATAGCTTGTAAAAAGAGACCAAAATGAGGCTCCATTTGGCGTGAAAAATAGCTAAAAATATTCCCCTATACCTAAGACAGCTGCAGCATGAGTATCGAAAGACAACATAGGTTCTAAATGAGGATACTCATGAGAGGAGGGCCCTATCCATGGAAGAACAATGGTAAAGACAAGGAGCTAATGGTTAAAAGTACCATAGTCCGTGGTTAATATGTTGATTAATATGTATAAGATGGAGTAGCTATAGATGCAAAATGCATGTGAAATGGTGAAAACCCATCCTATATGAGCAAAAAACACCTTAGAATGATGATAAACCTGTTACAAGGCAAAATGATATGGTATTAGTTTGATGAATTATGAACTATAGGGAAAAAACCCACTTGAGAAATATAATTTCTATAAATAGTTCAAAAACATAAATAAAACCCACCATTTAGATTTTTAGCCATAAAAGACAAGTTTTCACCTCTACCTTCAATTGCTCGGTGTGGACAATCTGGTGGACCAATTCCAAATCTGCAAGTGTTAGGTAATACTACACCCCAAGCTCTTCAATTTGATCCTAGCACATTTCAAAATTGATCCCTAATTTTATATTTTTGAGCACCCTCAACAAAGCAACGCTGTGTATGCCGGTTCGCTATAGTGAAACTCGTGTACACGCATTCTGTACGCAGGTTGCCCGAAAGAAAGTCACGTACAGTACTCGACATGCCTAACTAGACAGTCACGTACGGTGCGTGAGGTGGATAAAAAGCATGTAGGGTCAAATTTTTGAAATTTTACATGAAACTAAAGATTTGCAATGCTTTTTTTACTAGGTTTGAAGATGGTGCTTGAGTGGAGGGAGCGCAAACATGAAGATATGGATCAAGAAGCACTCCAGGATGCCCCCACTATGAATGTTTTACGTTCAAGTGGGTTGTTAAATTTTTTCTGTACATCACCTATGCGGGCCAATGTCCGCCTGCTAAAGTTCATGAAAAATTATTGGGATCATGATTTGGGCATGTTTGACCTTCAAGGTGAGTCCTTGGAGATTACTTCAGAGGATATCTATTTCATCGTCAATCTATCACGACGGGGAGCTCCAGTCAACTTGGAAGGCACCGACAGAGGCGTTGACCCTGTAAGTGTCCAGAACTACATTGACATATATTGCGCACCAAGCACACAAAAGAGAGGTAGTTGCATCCCTATTGTAGATATACGTGATTTTCCTCTACAAGTATTGACAAGTACCATAGTGAGGGTTACGGGATCATCTTCTCTGCACCTTGCTACACAGAACCAGATAAGACTAACAATGGATTGTATGCAGGGGGATGTATATGATTGGTGCTCAGGAGTGATCCCAATTATGAAGAAACAACTGTCTGATTGCAAGAGAGGAAGGATAAAGAATTTTTGATATTCTAGCATACTAGTAGCCTTCTTCTTTGAGACAGTGCCAAGATTGAGCCCTGCAGTACCCTAACCAATTCAATCTCCTCGTCAGCCTAGGCTGAGTAGATGGGGAGATATCTTCCTCCACCAGGGAGGTGGTGGCTCAATGCAGAGTGTATATGATGATGACTTCTACTTTTGGTGGGAATGACAGTTGCCAGCACTTGAGCAGTTTCCATATGCTAGAATGGAATTTCGTGGTGATCCAGACCTTGTCCTCCCTCCAGGAGGAGCATGGGGAGAGCTAGGTAATTTTTTATTTTCAAATTTTAAAATTTTTATGAATTTTAAAATATAGAGATATATACATATTTATAAGAGTTCTAACCCTATAAACATGTCAAAATGCAGATATTGGACCAGTTCACCCTGAAGGACATCCACGCATGTATGTGTGTCCTATCCTGGGAGAGGACCAGGGGCTGATTAGGGTTCTTGAGGGGAAGCTAGCTAGGCTTACCCAGAGAGTACCCACCTTATGGATTGAGAATATCCCAGCCATCATGCAGGAGTTTGTGGTTGGAGTACCACCTGTCTAGATACGCCTTTTGAGGCGGGTAGCCAGAGCAGTATTGGTATACATAGATGTTGTTGAGGTTGCTGAAGCCGAAGAGTCTGAAGAAGCCAGAGTGCAGGGAGACCGAGGGGACCAGGGTGGTCCAGCTTATATCTAGGGCATTTGATGGACTTTGATCCATATTTTGTATATTTTTTGTATATTGTACAGTTATGACTGGATCTGAGGATTAGAGACTCGACCTATCTATGGACAAATATTCACATATATATATATATATATATATATATTTTGTCGGTTTATTTACAAATTTTTTTTATGTGTATGTTGTATACTTTTATGGAAAATGTGTTAAATGCCAATCCAAGATGTAATTAGCATATGCATCAGTTAATGAATTTTGATTCCTTGGAATATGATTGAATGTAATGAACTCAAAATGTCTTTCCAATAACCTAACTTGCATAAACTGACGTAGTAGGATAGGGTTCTGCACTTGATAAGCCCGATTGAGCTAGGAAAAAACCAGTTGAGAGTCTAGTCAGACTTCCAGCTGGGTGATACCATGTGATAAAGAATCCCATAGAAGCTCAATTGCAGCCCTATACTCAACGACATTATTAGAAGTAGGACCTAAGCAAGCGCCTCCTTAGGCAACTAACTATCCTGAGGGAGAATAAATGACCCATGCAACTGAAGCTAGATTACAAGTGTGGCGACTAGCGCCATTAGCGAAACCTGTGAACCTCTCGGAAGACATCTGAAACAGCCAGCAGATGGTATAAAAAATAGAAACCGACGAACTAGTGTACATAAAAAATACATACAATAAAATACAAGAAAAAGTGCTAAGCTTAAGCATAGAACTTTTTCAGGTAGAGCCCATTTCTAGGTTCAGGCAGCTTATTCCCATAAAAATCAATCAATTCATATGCACCTTTCTTTAATACTTTCGACACGATATAAGGTCCTAAACACATAGACCTGAAATTTCCTGCCCCCAGGGGTTCTTTGTCTTGGTCCCAGAGAAAAACAAGTTCTCCCTCAGAGAAAATTCGAGGCTTGACCGATTTATCATATTGTATTTTGAACCTATCTTTGTGATCTTGATTTGTTGTCAGCGCATCTCTATGTTGTTCATCAAGGTGTTCTAAATGTAACAGATATTCTTCAAGCTCAGTCGTATCTGGTAACACATGAATAGCAATTTTTGAAGACGGGATTTCACATTCAATCGGGGTAACGGCTTCCACTCCATGGACGAGTTGGAAGGGGGAGAAACCCGTAGCAGTTTTTACATTAGTTCAATACACCCAAAGAGCAAGGTATATCATGATATGCTAGTTTGAATGGGTTCCATTAATAGTACATTTGAGGATAGTTTTCAAATTTTTATTAACAGCCTCGACCTGACCATTAGCTTGAGGATAGAAAGAGGATGAATGCTCTTATCTGAATCCTAGCATAGTGGTCAGTTCCGTCATCATGCTATTTTGGAAATGACTGCCATGGTCAGTGAAAATCACCTTGGGTATACCAAACCATGCTATAATTTGATTGAACACGAAAAAATTTGTGGTTTCCTTGTCAGCTTTAAAGGTGGGCATTGCATCTGCCCATTTTGTAAAATAGTCCACAGCGAAAATGATATTTTTTTTCCCCCCATCCGAGGTTGGGTTACACGTCACGTAATCAATCCCCCACTTCATGAAGGGGCCCATCGAGACAACGGGAAATAACGGAGTAGGATGTGACTGCATCTTCCTGGTGTAAAGCTGACAAGGATGACAACATTTCACGGCTTCCACACAATCCTTAAAGATCGTGGGCCAGAAATAACCGGCACATAATATCTTTTGGGCCGTTGCTAACCCAGATAAATGACCCCCACACGCTCCACTGTGGGTGTCATTCAGGACAATCTCTGCTTCCTCGTGGGTGAAACATCAACGCAAAATGGAATCTACCCCTCTACGATATAGAGTATCTCCTATGATGAGGTAGTTATTGGCATGAAGGCATAGTTTACATCGTTCTTCCCTTGAGAAAGCTGCAGGATACTTCAAAGTCTGGAGATATATAAGTATATATCCATACTAGGGATCAGAGGTGGAAATCAAAAAGATGTGCTCATCTGGGAATGAGTCTTCTTCAATAGCTACATCTTCTTCTGTTGGAAATCCTGCTATAAGCTCAGCAAAAACTAAGGATTTTTTAGATTTGGTGCACTGAAAATCCAAGTCAAACTCTTGGAGAATGACTATCCATTTGTTGAATTTTCCTCCAACAATCCATCGGGAAAAACATACTGAAAAGGATTAACATACGCTACTACTGTTGTAGTCCTTAGTAGGATGTAGTGACGTAACCTATGAATAGCATAAACAGCTGCTAAAGCCAACTTCTCGACGTGGGAGTACCTTAGTTCAAGTCCGACTAAAGCATAGCTGAGATAGTAAACAACATGCTCTTGGATCCTATTGTCCTCCTGGACTAGGACCACCCCTATGGTCGACTCAGACGAGGTCAAATACAATATAAAATCCCTAGAGTAATCTGGCAGATGCAATAAAGGAGCCGACAACAAAGCTTTTTTTAATGCCTCGAAAGCAAGTTGTGCAGTTTCATCCCATACAAATGGGGTGTCCTGTTTTAGCAAGTGCATGAAACCCTTGGTAATCTTGGCATATTTTACAATGAAACGTCGAAGAAAATTGGAATTTCCCTGCAGGCTCTAAAGTTGCCTGATAGAACGAGGAGGAGGCAGATTTACAATGGCCTCTACTTTTAACAGATCCACCTGAATGCCTCTATTAGAAACAATGAACTCGAGCAGTCTCCCTGACTCGACACAGAACACACACTTGTGTGGATTCAAGTGGATTTTATAGTATCTGCATCATTCAAATATCAACCGTAAGTGATCTAGATGGTCAATCCTCTTATGAGAATGTGTAGGCAGATCATCAAGGTAAGGTTCGACAATGGCTTTGATATCATAGAAGGCAAAATTCCTTACCTGCTTAAAGGTTGCCCCTGCATTTTTCAATCCAAAGGGAATTTTTTTTGTACATGAAGGTACCCCAAGGATAAATGAAACCAATTTTATGTTGGTCTTTCGGTTTTATTTGAATTTGATTATATCCGGAGAAGCCATCCATAAACGAAAAAACTTCACTTCCCACGCAAGCATCAATAATTTGGTCTATAAATGGCGTGGGATAGTTGTCCTTAGGATAGGCTTTATTCAAATCTCTGAAGTGAGTACAAATGTGTATGGTCCCTTGCTTCTTATCAACAGGAACAGGGTTGGATACCCATTCCGTCAGAGCTATGGGATAAATAAAATTGGCCTTCAACAGTTTTTCAACTTCAGCCTTCATAACCGCTGCTTTACGCAGGTTAACAGGTCTTAACTTTTGCCGAACAGGTTTAGCGTCAGGGTATGTTCGGATCTCATGCTCAAATATCGATGGATCAATGCCTAGTATCTCCTCATATGACCTAGGAAAAAACGCCACGAAACTCCTTAAACAAGGCGGTATAAATGGAAATCTCCTCAGGTGAGCAGTTTGCACCAATATGTATATTTTCCACAACGTCAGGATTTACAGAGATGTTGATAGGGATGGTAGCAGAAATATTTTCCATATTCCCATCAACAAACATTCCTTCCCTTGGCAAGGGATTGATGGGCATATCAACATCATCTGCCAGTCTCATATGAAACTCTTGATTCTCTATCCTGCTTAGCTCTGGAAGAAAATAGGATCGATGATGGAGATCTTCGCAGATCTTATCACGTTCGCACATGGATTCTAGAATGGCATCATCAAAAGGTAAAACCATATCTAAACAGTCTATAGCATGCAAAGAGTTTTCTGCCCAAGCAGGAAAATAGACTTCTTCCAGGTCCTCTGAGACTGTGAGAGGGTCTGGAACAGGATCAACAGTGGTGTGAGTGATAGCTTGGTAAGCTACTTCCACTGCCAATAAGGGCACTTCCGATTTATGGGTGGAAGGGAGAACCTAAGGATCAGTCCTATCAATAACTGTGGCTATGTACTTCCCCATACTAGTAGAACCTATATAGTTAATCGGAGTTGGAAAATCAAATGTGCCCATCAATGATGCGTACATTCTAGCCCCCAAGATCTCAGTAGCAGGTTTCACCTAATCAACCAATGGTATAGTGGACTCATTAGACTCCATGCAGCCTTTTCAAGTAAAATTAACCAACTTCCCTTCATGTGGAAACACTACCACCCGAAAGACAGTCGCTGCAATAGCAGACATGGCATAAGTCCAACTTCTTCCCAAAAACAGGTTATAATCTAAAGGTGCATTAATCACCTCTACCTCAACAAACACTGCTTTCCTTGCCAGCTTAATTTCAAAATTTGGTAGGATACCATGCGAGAGGAATGACCTCCCGTCGAAAGCAGTAAGTAGGGTGTTTGACGGAACAAGCTCTGGGGATCCAAGAGCTTTCCAACAAGACAAGGACATAACACATGTAGAAGCACCCTCATCGACAACTGCCCTTCCAATGGTCTTTCCACCATGGATGACATTTATCGATAAGGCTACATGGTAAGGCAGGCGAATTTTAACATCAAACAAGTGAAATTTCACCATGAGACTCGATCAATCCATGCTTCCTAAGGCTACTAAGAGTGCATCCCACTAAGCGGGACAGCTCTGTAACACCTCTAAAGCTAACATTGCACAAGGGGTTTGGGCCAAGTCTTCAACCACAGAGTAGTTTGAAGCAGCTCTAGCATTAGGGTTATGCAAGGTCTTCTTAAATACACCTTTTGGTATCTTAGGCATGGTTTCAGCAGGCTTCTCGATCGTGAGAGGGTTAGAAGTTTCACCTATAGACTTACCCTTCTCAAAAGTCTCTTTTTCATAGTTTTTATTCCTAGTCTGTAGCAAAGTCGAAGATCAAACCATGTTGATATAATTGGGGTCAGGGGCATTTGGAGTGCCCCCTGCTACATTAGAAGCTGAAGCAAAATTCTGCCCTTGGGGAAAAGGATCCCTCAGGACAGCCGGTTGTTGATATTTTAGCAGCTTCTGGTCTTGTTCCATAAGGGGAAAAATATGGGTGAGGTGATCCTCATGGCACAACTTACACAGGAATTTCACCTTTTTCTTTTCTTTCTTTCCCCCATCAAAATTGTTTGCGGGTTTCTGCTTGTTTTGATTTCCCTCCCCTTTCTTTCCTCTCTTCTTTTTCCCATCGGGCTGCTGATTGCCCTTCTGAGAGGTCTGTGCAAAAACATTTTCCTTTTTGGGTGAGGGGGCTGCCTTTGCTGCTTCCACCATAGAATGTTTAATGGACAGCTGATGGAGCTGTTTGGCCAAAGATTCTATAGTGGGAGATTTTACAGACCCAACCACACCATCGGCATGGGGTCCAGGCTTAAGGTTCTCTACATCATGGGTAGGCCTCGGTGCCTCAGGGATAATCTCATGCAAGATCCCATATTGAGAATAAATCAAATACAATTGCTAGGCCCTGAGGATATCTTCTTCCTCATTCGTCACTCCTGAAGTGGATACCTCCTTAGATATATAAGGCAATAGGGATTTAAGGAACCACTCTAGTAAAAACTCAGGAGGAATAGTGGCTTTAATAAAGCTCTTTCACCTCCTCCACTCTTGGATGTGATATGAGATATGGGTAGCCTTGTTCTTCCGGAAGGTAGATAACAAGTCCATTCCGAAATTGAATCAGACCAAAAGCTGAAAGTGGCTAAGGAATGCATTAGCCAAGTCCCAAAAACTACTGAATGCAGCAGAAGGCAACTCAATGTACCATTTTGTTGTAGTACTCGTCAAGGTTATTTGGAACAGCCTCAACCTAACTGAATCTTCATTCAACGAATTAGAAGAACACCATAAATGAAAAGTGGTAGCATGAGCCCTAGGATCTTCACCAACTTTGCCTCCAAATTTTGGGATGTCCAAGGGCAATTTGGTGGGGACAAGTGGCCAGGAGGGATCATGCCTCACTGGGTCATTCATCAATTTAGACAAATCTGGAAAGTTTAACGTTTCTAGGAACGAAAGCTTAGGTCGAACCGGAGCACTAAAAGTGCCAGAATGGGGATTAGAGGGACTTGCCCCCAAATTCCCATAAGTGAAGGTGGGGTTTCCCCCTGCTGCCGATTGCAAAGTGGATGGCTTAATTTGGAATGGATTCCATCCGTAAGCCACAGGATTATGGGTGGGAGGTGCAGTATAAGAGGTTTTGGTCGTCCCAGTCAAAATTGGGGTTTGAAGAATAGGAGCAGGTATCCCTCCGCTAAACAACGAAAAGGGAGAGCTTGTGAACGGGGCCGAGACCAAAGTTTGAAAACCTTTCCTGTAAGGGTTAGTGTTTCCAAACTGCACTCCTACATAAGAGGGTGATGGGGGAATATGCCCCCCATTCCAAGGAAATCCTTGAACAAAATCCGAGGATCCTACCGGACCACTCTGGGCAGTCTGTGTGAAGGAGGAAGGAACAGTAGGTATACTAGGAATCCCAGTAACCATGCCACCAGAAGCACCTGCTAGGCTTGTGGGAATCGGAGGTTGAACCACATGGCTCGCTAGAGTTAAGGGCGTAGTAGGTATACTAGATCTAGGGGCACTTTCCAGGGGAGGTAGTACCCCTTTAGCCAGAGTGGCTGAGGTGAAAACAAAAGAGCTTTCTCCTGTAATAGACATTATCCTTCCCACAGGGACACCAAAAATGGGTGTATCAAAAGGATGAACCTGGATGATCACAGGATCATTTAAGTCAGTCAAGGGTGTATTAAAATTCCTTGCAAACTCATCAGCCTGCAAGTCTTCTATCTCAACTGTGTTAAAATCAAAATGGTTTTCCCTAAGTTCTGGTTCTCCCGGAACTTCACTTACTCCTATCGGTTCAAATGAACCGTCTATGTCCAATCTTCGCCTTTGAGGTGGAGGTGGAGGTTCCAATGTGATGAGAGGAGGAAGGTTTTGCAACCTTCATGACCTTCTAATTGTTAGAATAATCAACCCATAGTATTTACCCACTTAGACATTAATTCATTTATTTTTGTCTTATTTGCCTAGTCCATGAGTCCCACCATGTGCAAGTTGCTAATTGCCTATCCATAGAGGTCAAACTTGCCATATTTGACTCATGTAGCGCTTGGGAAAGCCTTAGGAATCAAATCTTCTTTATTCCTGGCCTCCTAGGCGCCTATCTTGTTTTTCTGCTTTATTCCCTGCTTTTTTAGTGTTTTAAGGCACATAGGAAAGCAAGACTAGGTGAGGTGAATCAGCTTTGTTTCCTCTTCCTCCTCCACTCTTTCCT
>LPNX010333102.1:152193-239216 GCA_001517045.1 Pseudotsuga menziesii
AAAATTTTGTGTTACAGCTCCATTTTCAGTCTCCATTGTTGACAATTTTGCATCATCAATTGTAATTTGTTGTGAGTGAAATTAATCTATTGCTGGTCATAATTTCTACACTAATAGGTTGGTCCTCCACGATTGTAAATTTGACAATTCAAACCCTAAGGTCAGCTAAACACAGACAAACCACAGAGCAATCACTACGAAAATTCCTGAAGTCTCAATAGTCAACAAGGATCAAAGATATGCTTTCCCAAAGAAAGTTGAAGAATAGTTACTTAGCATCCTTGAAGAAGTTCTTAGGCACAAGCGGAGGAATCACCCACCACCCTCCTACACTTTCAACAAGGGTTACCTTCCAAGCCCATCCTAGGTGAACCAAAAATAGACTTCTGATTTACCTATGTATGAACCCTAGATTTCAAGAGACTAGAGGCTACCTTAACTATACCAATAGTCTAAGGGGACAGTCGCGAGCCTGATTTGTACGCATAAGCAGGGTAGCTGAGCCCGAAACTCTGTCTAGGAAAGAATCCCCATATGAGTAAAAATCATGATTTACATTTCGACAAGGAATCAGAGGGTTACCTCCTCAATCCAATGCCTCCACGCAGCCTCGTGCTTGACTCCCGTTTGAGAGGAGCTTCCCAGATACTATCGATAAAGAGAAGAGTTTACCTTTCGATTGGCCCACTATGTCTAATTTTTAATACTTATGGGAATTTTACACTTCCTATCCCACAATTCTAGCCTAAGCTAGTAGTTGTATGGCCCTAAAAAATAAAAACTACTAATAAATTTTAATTATTGCATTCATTTTAAGGGCTATTTTTACTCAGAAGGCAAGTGGAGTTAAAGGCTATGATGTTTTTTACTCGATAAGAAATATAAAAAGCAAAGGTGTATACTTCCAAAGCAAATTATCACTACTAAAAAACAAGCTTCTTTTCTTTTTGTAAATGTAAATTGATGAAAATGCAATGATAAAGAGAACACTAAGACTATATTTTTGTAGTTTTTTGAGATTATATTTTAAAAACTGAAAATAAAACTACTATATGCAAATCAAATGCAAAAGCTTCTAAATGTTTTCTTTTCACTTTTTAAAATGCTCAAAGACTACTATGCACCTAAATGCACAAAACTTGAGTATGATTGAATTAAACTAACTGTATAAAGGAAGCAAAGTGAAATAAACAAATTAATAAGACCAAAGATCAACCACCTAAGGAAGACTTGGAACCCTAGTTTGGGTGGACACAATGAAAGTAAATCACTAAGATCAAACAAAGGCAAGTGGCAAACCAAATACTATCTGAAAATAGAATGGGATATACAACGTCTAGAACCCTGATCACTGATTTAGACAACCAACACTTGAACCTATAACCCAAATAGGCAAATCCACTTCAAGTTGCTAATAGAAGACAATCCAAACAATAAGAACTCAAGGGCTTTACAAGAAAGCACAAGGTGTGGCTAACAAGGTCATCAAACTCACTCTACAATGCTTATAAGGAAGACCAACCAGCAAGCAAACTTTATAGAGGGACAGGGACAAGCAAACCCTAGCCCAAAAATTTCAATGCCCAGGCTTGTATGCGACTGTGTACAAGGGCAACCCGCGTACTGTACGCGACTGTCCTAGAGAGAAACTCGAGTACGCAGGCCTCTGTACGCGACTGTGTGCAAAGGAAACCCGTGTACAGGTATAAAATTTTCTAATAAAAGAAAAAAATTCAAGGTCTTCAAACACTACTCTAAGCATGAACCAAGATAGGGCACCACACACAGAATCAAGGCAAAGACTGGGCAATGGTCAACATAAATAACCCACAGCAGTCTGGGCTCCCTAGCGGAGTCACGAATTCTGTTGTTCAAGAATAAACACCCTTGTAACCTAGGGTCTGGGGTTACCAGCGTACTTCGAAAACTTGCAGACAATTATCTTTAAAGTACAGAAAAGGAATAGGAAGAAATGTTGAACTCACCCGATTAACGATGGTTGATCCAAGCTTTCTCTTCTCCCGCTCTGCTTTTCTCCAAAGCTTTCAGGGATGCACCTCCTTCACCTACAAAGAGAAAATTCTCCGAGTACAATATTATACATGTATATATTACATGTTAGATGAACAATATATAGAGTGCTTAATCAAAAATATTCATCAAACATGATACATGAAAGAGACTCAACACAAAGTTGAAAGAAGAATTCTCTTTATTAACGATAGTGAATGAGATAAGTGTACAACCCAACGCCTGAGACAGGGACTCCTCTACAACCAAAGGACTCTGAGTTCTGCTACTCCAAATACTTCTGAAGATATACCACCAGCATAACTTTTCTCTCCAAGATTGATTGATTAATGCCCTCCCCAAGGCATCTATTTATACTTTGGGAAATAGAGCAATTTCGAAGGTTGAGGAGGTTGATACAGTTGAGATAGTATGATGATTAGCGCTCAACAAATCTCCATTAATCATGTTTTATTATTTTTAATGTCGAATGGATGTGTACGCAACTATTGATACTGGCAACCCACGTATGACACGCGAGTTGCTTTAAGGGAAACCCATGTACAGATCTGTACATGGGTTGCAATGAGAATAGTCATGTACAGTATGCGGGTTGTCAAAAACTATAGTCATGTATGTATGTGAGTTTCTATGGAGATAGTCGCGTACGACAATCAACATATAGAAAGGTAAAATGGCAAGCTGGTTAGATAGTGAATGCATCTCATGTCATGCCCATCTATAGTGTTTAGGCCACCTTCAATCCAAAAGTGTCCTTTTGTGTACCAACATATGAAGTGTCGGCACTCGGACAAAGAAATGCCATTTGGATTGATAACAGGTGCATCCAAAGAAAGGGTGTGTGCACTAAAGAGGAGAGTCTTTCCCTCACAACAAGAAAGAAGAAAGGGAGGAAGCCATTATTTCCCAAGAAATTCTTTCATGAAAAGAAGTATAAGTTCAAGAAGGAATTTGATAAATCAAAGGTTGAATGCTTCTATTTTGGAAAGGACGGACACTTTTATGCAAGAAAGAAGAAAGAAGGAAAGCTTAATGCATCCACTTCCATAGAAGGAGGTGAACCTTCTCAAAAGAAATCATCTGAGGAAGAGGATGATCGAAATGAATATTTCCTTTAGTGGAGAAGAGAATTCACTCTTGGTTGCATGGGATCCTTATTCCCATGTAGATACTCACTATCTAGTACATGTAGTAATTTTTTGCAGTGTTTAAAGTTCTGGTGAATAAAGAGGGACTCCAACTATCTTTGCAAGGGTACAAAGATCAAGAGGGATACCACACATAAATAATGGTGAGTACTTCATATTTTGAGTGTTATATTCGGTTATAAATTATATCTAAATTTAAAAAAATATGTTTCATTAATATAGAGATTTCTATTTATGGACTTGGAATTGTGTTGAGCATGTACATTGTTTTTTGTCTTTATTGGCATGTTATCGATCTCATGAGCCCATATTATGTGATATGATATAGGACCAATATAAGACTTATGTAGGAATATTATATAATTATATATGACTGATATAAGGTTTAAAACTTCCTTCATAAGACATGATAATTAAGGGCGCATGCTTGCTTCATAAGTTATGAATATAGGACTGCATAATTGGTCATAATATATCAAATATAGGGCTTCATGCTTTCCTCCTGAGATATGAATATAGGGATATATATTTTTTTTTAAATATGAATTTTGGACTGATAAAGGGATGCAAAACATCACATGACATATGAATGGGATTATGTCGAAACATTGATTTAATCTATGTACATAACTGTGTGAACCTTTGTTAGTGTGTTGAAAATGGTCATGTAATTACATTTCTCAATTATGAAAAGTGACTAATCGTGAGTATAATTTGTCTTGTAGGGAAAATTCATATTCCCTGACCTACAAGTAAACAAAGACATGAATGTAGAGTTATTATGATATTTTATCCTAAAAGAGAACAAATCAAGAGGTTCCTATGCTTCTTAGGAAGAAGACATAATAGATTCCCTAATACTATTCTAAGAGATGTGAAGACTCCTAAAAAAATATGTTATCTTATATACATTCATGTGTCAAAGAAGATATTAAAACATATATGAGCATAAGTCTCCATGATGGAAGACCCAAATTATGATTCTCACATCTATATAGTGAGAGGGAGAAGCTATATTCGCTAAATTTTGAAGAACCAGTGTAACTAGTTGATGTACCTCCTATAAAAAAGAGACCTACATGATGCTCATAATTTAGAAGGAATATCATAACAATATTCAAAAATATTGTTATGATTCTTGAGATTAGAGGTGTGTCAGTCACCAAATAAGATTTTCCTCAGTTAAAGGAAAATATGCAACAGAGGTCCTTAAGAGTTTAAGGATGATGGACCGAAATTCCATGGCCATATATATGAAGATAAATTTGAAGTTTAAATCACATTTGGAATATATCAAAAGTCAGTTGAGATGTATATGGATCAGTCACAACTCCAAGGATTGATTATATGCTTTGTATTCTATACATAGACATGTACAAAGAAAGAATGTATTGTGGTACCTACTTGGTAAAAGTTTGTGTGGGCTCAAATATGTCTCGAATAATGAAATACAGATTCAAATATATATATATATATATATATATATATTGACTACTATAGTGATTGATGAAAGATCACATATGTTTCTCTAGATAAATCATGTTGTAAAGAAATAAATATTTATGAGGTTCCTAGTCAGTTATATTCGAGGCATGGTACATATCAATAGATGAGTAGCATTGCTAGCATGCTTACTAAGCCTCTATATGGGACAAGATTGGTACAACACAAAAAAACTCCTCTATTTGAAGAGGGAGTATTGATGTGTATTCACAGACCACATCAGATAAAGTCCCCACCAGAGTAGATGAATGGCCACAAGATGTCATCCATCGGCCTCATGAAAGTTATTGGAGCATTAGTCAAGCCAAAGAGCATAACCAACTACTCAAAAAGAATTTCTTTGGAATTGAAGGCTATCTTCCAGATATCAGTTTTCTCAATTGGGACCTAGTGGTATCCAGACTTCATATTAATCTTGTTGAAATACTTGGCCCACTTGAGCCATTTTAGAAGATCATTAATCCATGGAATTGGATATTGATTCCTGACTATGATTTTGTTGAGATATTTCTAATTAATACATAGTCACCATGTACCATCCTTCTTCACCAACACAATTGGGCTCCCACAAGGTGAGGATCTTGGTCAAATGTGATCCTTTTGGAGTAACTCATGAATGTAGTGCTTGATTGCTTCATTTTCTAGAATGGTGCACTAGTAGAATAGGATATTAGGTAGAGGAGAACTAGGTGCAAATCAATTAAATGTTTGACCTGGTAGTATAGAGGAACCCGATATGGCAAGGCAAAAATATGTTTGTATTCTTCCACTACTTTGTCCACTTTCTTTTGTTGTAGGGAAATATCATGGGAAGAGGTCACAGATGTTACACTAACCTTTCATTTTCTTATAGACTAAATCATGAAGAGGATGAATTTCCCATTATGGGAGATCAAATTTCCTACACTACTTGGATGAGATCAAGGAGACTACAATAGTTGGAATGGCCTAGGGTATCCTATAGAGTTTTTTCCCAAATAAATAATGGCACTACAAGGTTGAGACTCATACATAGCATGATGTTTTCACATATATGGTTGTCCTAAAACAACATCACAAAATTTGAGAGGAGAAATATCAAATAACACCTCATCTTTGAAGAGCTTAAGGCCATAAGGTAGGTGGCATTGCTGATTGACATAGGCATCACCATGGCTTAGCCAACCAATGTTGTCGGGATATGGGTGTGGTGTTGTTGGAAAATACAACCTTTTCTAATATTAGTTTCTTTTGACTCCCATTGCCAACAATGAAACACAGTGGAGAATCCTTCACCCACATCTATGAGTGGAAAAGTCACTCACCTTCCTTCGACTCTTTAAGCTTGTTAGGTTGGACCTTTTGGTAGGGACCCTGGTGTTGGGATTTGCATCAATGATCCACTTTCCCTTGTATACGATTGTGATGGATTGCTCTAAATTTGAATCAAAACCAAGATCAGTCTCTAAGGATTTGAGTTCGTCCACCAATGACTGCTTTGAGTGACATTAATCAATGTTATGCTAGGGGATTTTATGGAACTCACACCACTTCCCAATGTCCTTCTTCATCTTCTCGTTACCTTTGTTTTCTTATGTATTGGAAAGATTGTCCTGAGATTGGTTATACTTTCCCTTCCCTTTGTTCTACAAGTTGGGGTTTCCTTTTCCATGCTTCTTCTATGATGAATTTACAGACCCAAACTCCGACATATTCATTTGCTTAAATTTTTGCTCGATTTTAACAGCGTAATGATACGTGGATTCTAGAGACAATATGTCTAGGAACTCCATTTCTGCATGATTGTACCTATGTAATCCCCCATGGTATTTTATATCCATATTCCATGTAAAGTATTTTATACCCATCTTGGTGCACAAGGTATGGAAGGTATTTGTGAAATTTGACACTATTTGGTCCCTCTCTTGACACAATGTGGTCTATCTCATGTACTATACATCATAGTTTCTAATAGGGTAATATTGTTCCTTCATGGTATCCATAAAAGAGGCCCAAGTGGGGTTGGCCCTAAATAGTTCAGACTCCTCTGTGGATTTTTTCTCATAGTAGGTTTCCCACCAAATTTTGACATGGGGGACAGCCTTAAGGAGTGTAAAGGTGATTTTTCCCTATTGAAAAAATTGTGGACAAAGAAATACCCTTCTAGTAGATTTAATGATTTTTCCAAAGAATTTGCATCTATTTGAACTTCAAATACGAAGAATATAAAAATTAACTTGTACCTTGAAGGGGGAGGCACCTCTGAAGTGGAAAATCAATGAAGACACTGCTATTGTTGTCGACATCCATCGAAGTATTTGGGAAAAAAATTCTATCAAATCATCCCTTTATCTTGCGAGGGATTCCTTGAGAAACATCTTAATAGAATCTCTTGCTCCATCGTCTCTCTTTTATTTTGTCATGGGTGTTTGTCGAGGTCAATGAGGATGGAATTTCATAGGCTCAAATAGCTCGAGTCCCAACTCCTTATACTCTAACCTAATTGGGGACATGCAAAGAAAAACAAATAAATAGAAGACCACTCTAATACCACTTATCCAAGTTTGACCAAAAACAAAATCAAAGAATTCATATACAATAGAGTACACATAGATATATTGCAAGAAAACAATGATGTAGTAAACCCAAACTCTATAAATTAATGAAGTATAAGAGATTATAAAATGAAGAATATAAAATAGTTAGAATGGTGGTAGCTGATCATTGAGAAGAGATATTGTGGATACACTCATCCGTAAGAATTCAAGTTACAGATGAGTCCAAAAGGAGATTTTAACATAAATCATAAATGAGAAAAACCTGAAAAATAATAAACCCTAACCCCAGAAGATGAAATGCCAAAAGGTTTATGGGCCCCATTGTGGTTAGTTGATATGTCAACTTCCTAGCAGTGTAACGTTTACATTGAATCTTCATTTGAGGCCCTTGGTAGCCCTTAGGAAATGTATGGACAAGAAATACACATTCCAAACAACCCATAAAATTCCTTCTCTCATTGCCTAGGTTTTATCATGCCAAAAAAACGTTGTTTAAGGCCTCAAATGGCCCCAAAAGTTTAGGACTCAAAAAACCATAAAAAATATGCAAGTTGGAAAATTGTGTTTTTGAGCTAATGGACTGGTTGGGTAGTCACCGATGTCCATGTGGATCAAATTCCTTATCCTTTGTTTAGTTGATGTCTAAGATACCTAGAGATAATTAGTCTCTTGTTGTTGATAAGTCCTAGGCATATGAAAGTGTGTTCCTCACTGCCTCTTCAAACCCATAGTATGGAGATGTCCTAGTATATTTTAAAACTCAATGGTTTCTTTCTCACTTGTCGCATGATGAAAATTGACAAATATTCCAGCAAGACAAGAAATATCTAATTAAGGATACCTTATATCACAGGTAACTAATTTAATTTTGTGTCAATGTTTAAATCATGTGGAAGCTAAGAAGGTTGTCAATGATTTCCACACAAAAGCATGTGGTGGTCATACTTTTGGAATGGAGACAACCCAAAACAAATTATGCACGAGTTAATTTTGTCCCTCCATCTTCAAATATTATATTAAGGTTATCCAAAAGTTCTAGCCTTGTCAGATGCTTAAAGAGAAATGCAAACCCATCCTACTTTTCTTTACCCTATAGTTAATATTGGCCCCTTTGCTAAGTGCACATTTAATTTCATGATATTGAAACCGACTTTCACGAATAGTCCCCATTAAATTATAGTACCCATTGAATACTTTATTAAGTGGGTTGAATTAATGCCAACCTCAATTGATCAAGAAGCTACAATGGCCCTTTTCATATTCAATCGCATAATTACTTGGTTTGGTATCACTAAGAAATAATTACAAATTATCAACCTAATTTTCAAAATTACATGATGATATAACTAACCACCAAGTTGGGTTTTTAGAAAAATAATTCCCCCCCTTACTATCTATTGTGAACATAAATAACTAGCATGGATATACATGAGGTGATGATGATGATGATGATGATGATGATGATGATAAAATTAGTAAAAAGACAATGAAAACATGTGTCTCATTAATAAAACATGACTTTAATGAAAGGGCACTCCGTCTAGGTATATATAATAGACCCTCAATTGTAATATATCATCTCATTCATTCATATACATTTCACTATATTATAATTTTTAAATGGCTTAACATATTCCAAATATTTGGGATAATTTAGTTGTGAGCAAACTTTGTTCATCGCATTTGGTATCATAGCTAAAAAATGATCTTGGCCTTTGGACACACCAATATTTCAAAGTTTATTTGAATCGTGGTCATTTTCTAATTCATCAAGACCATCCTTGCCATAATTTCTTTGAGTTTTATGGTATTTGACCAAAAATCAGGCCTTTAGCTAGATTCAAAAGGTTGTTGAAGAAAATATTGTTAGAATTTTATCATTCAAGCTAGCATTATATTAGGATCTTTAACTGGGAGAATAACAAGCACAACATCAAACACAAGAGACAATGAACATAATGTTTTTCCTCGGGGAAACCATAAATGGAGAAAACCCTGCAACTTCCTCAGAGATAGAATCAACACCAAAAGTAAAACCCCAAAACAGTAAGATGATCTCCCGACAACAGTAGCCTCTTTCTTTCTAGCCCCGGTAACTTCTTCTCTCTCAGCTATGCGCTACAACTAAGTGTGAGTGAGTGTGTGTTAAATAGAGAGGCTCACTCTCTATTTATGCTAATTCCTGACTTGACAATAACTCACTAGGGTTGACTTCTCTAGGAGAGTCTAATAACCCTAGGGCCTCGCAACTACGGGGACTTTAAGCCTTGAACAATAGGAGGGTTACCCACAATGACTTGACATGACTTGTTTACATTATAGAAACTCCCAATAAGAACATCGAGGCATGACATGACTCAATTACATTACAGATACTTCTCGAAATAAACATCGAGGTACAATACATGAAACATACAAGTGAATACATTCTGAAGTTACATATAAATCAACACTCCCTCTTAACTAGGAAGGCATTCTCTCAACACAATTTGTCAGCACTGGTCTTCTTCTCTACATAATCTCGTCATCTACATCTTCAAGTCATCTTCATATTCGATCTGGATCACCACTCAATCTGGATCATCATCACTAGATATAGATCATCACTTGATCTAGATCATCATTACTGGATCTAGATCATCACTCGATCTAGATAATCTTGGAGACATCATCACTGGATATGAATCATCACTCGATCTGGATCATCAATGGGTCATCATCATAGGTGCCATCTCATGATTCTTCTTGTCACAGGAAGTTCTACAGAGCCAACCCTTTTTCATGTTGGTTGTAGGCCTAGCCTCCTTGTAGGTCTTCTTCAGCGCTTATATCTAACCCTAATTCAGAATGGCCAACACTAAAATCTGACCATGAGAGGAACACATCCAACACCATGTCAGAAAGGTACAGCACTTACATTCACCAGCATGATAGGACACAACTACTATCATCTGTGAAAAGGCATAGCACTCACATCCACTAGCATGATAGGACACAACTACTATCATTTATGGAAAGGCACTGCACTTACATCCGACCTTGACTCCTCAGAAAAGCACAGCACTTACATTCACCAACATGATAGGACAAAACTACTATCATCTGTGAAAAGGCACAGCACTCACATCCACCATCCTGGTAGGACACACCTACTACCATCTGTGGAAAGGAACTGCACTTACATCTGACCTTGACTCATCAGAAAGGCTCTCAATCCTGGACTGAGGGTTCTAATCAGGTGCGTACATTCAAAGAATGGAAAAAACCCTTATATATGATCAAGTGGGAACATATCCCTCAATCACATTAGAATGGTGCTACACTTATATTTGATCATGTGAGACTACATCCCACAATCATATCAGAATGGCCCTCATTCCTAGAATGAGTATTCCTTGTAAGTGACCAAGTACCTCCATTCAAAGAATGGCAATAGCCCTTATATCTGATCATGTAGGAACCAATCCTACAGTCACAATAAAATGGCTCAGCACTCACATCTAACATAGAAGGAACCAATCCTCTCACCATGACAGAATGGCTCAACCCTTACATTTGACCATGGAAGGAAGCAATCCTCTCATGATGTTAGAATGGCTCACGGACTCATCTCATCCCCTTGGGGGAAACCTCGATTTGGAGAACACCAAGCTTCTCCCTGAAGTATCAAACTTCACTATGGCCAATGGCTTCATCAACACATCATCTATCTATTCGTCTATCACAACATACTGGAGCTTCACTGCTCCCCTCTGCACCATATCCCTGATATATTGATACTTGATCTCGATATGCTTCGATTAGTCATGGAACACTGGGTTCTCCGACAACTTCACACAACTTTGGTTGTCCCAATATATACAAGTAGCATCCAACTGGAGATCAAATAAATCATACACTAGCTTCCTCAGCCATACTACCTCACAACTAGGTGAATAAGCTGCAACATACGTTGCTTCAGCTATACTCAGTGCCACACAGGATTGATTCCTGCTAAACCAAGAGATCACACCTGATCCCATACTGAAGCAACACCTTGAAGTGCTCTTCCTATCAATGGAATTTCCTACCCAATATGAATCAACATAACCCTCCAGGTTAATCTTCTAATTTTCCCCATACTTGAGCCCATAGTCAACTGTACCTCTTAAGTATCTCAGAATATGTTTTGCAGAAATCAAGTGAACATGTCCTCGATCTGTCTGGAATTGGCTCAAGGTGTTCACAACAAAGCAAATATCTGGTCTCATGTTCGTTAGGTACATAAGGGACCCAATCATCTAACGATACATCATAGCATCAACCAACTCTGATGAAGCATCACTCAATAGCTTCAGGTTTGATGCCATAGGTGTGGTCATGGCCTTACAGTCCATCATCTCGAATCTCTTTAGGATCTCTACCGTATATTTCCCTTTCCCCAAGGAAATTCCATCTGCATTCTACCACACCTCCATGCCTAGAAAATAATGCATCATACCCTAGTCCTTCATTTCAAACTCAACAACAAGCTTCCTCTTCATATTAGCAATCAAACCATCCATACCTGTTACAAACAGATCATCTACATATAGTAGGAGTATCATTGAGTTGCCATCTTAAACCTTGTAGTAAAGGTTGGAATCTGCTTTACTTTTGGTACAGCCCAAACTGGATAGAAAGCTGTCAATTTTGCCGTACCATGTCCTAGATGCATGTTTCAAACCGTACAAGGATTTCTTCAATCTACACACATGATACTCCCTGTCATGTGTCTCAAAACCGAGTGGCTTCTCTACATACACTTCCTCTTCCACTACACCATTCAAGAAAGCAGTCTTGACATCCATTTGGTGTATCTTCCATTTCATCACTGCAGCCAGAGCAAGTACTGATCTGATGGAAGTGTATCTGGCTACAGGTGAAAATGTTTCTTCATAATCTATTCCTTCTTTCTGTGAGAAGCCACGAGCCATGAATCTTGCTTTATATTTCTCTATGCTTCCATCTGCAGCATGCTTGATCTTGTAGATCCATTTGGAAGTTACAACAGACTTCCCCTCTTATCTTGGGACAACATCCCAAACATCATTCTTCATGATCGATTGATGCTCTTCAATCATAGCATCCTTCCATTCTTTCCTTTCTGCTGCTTCTTCATATTTGGAAGGTTATTTATTGATAAAGTCACATAATAAAGCTACATACCCGGAGTAAGACCTGGTCCTCTTTCTTTCTCTATTATTCTCTTCTAGAGCCCCATATCTTTTTGCAGCTTGGATAGCTTCTCGTACCCAAGCAAGTTTCCTCTTGAGAGGATTTTTATCTTGAGGTGGATCTACAGGTTCATGAGGTTCTTCAAATTCTCGATCTTCTTCTTGATATTCTTCATTCATGGTTATGTCATGAATTCGGGGTGCCTCTGTTTCTTCAGGTTCTTCAACAGGTCACTTTATGGATTTGTTGTAAGCTGAGTCTTCGTCAAATGTTACATCCCTACTGATGTCAATCTTCTTGAATCCTGGGAAGTATATTCTGTAAGCCTTCGAGCTTTCAAAGTATCCCACAAATATACCCTTATTTCCTGAAGGATCTAACTTTGTCCTCTTTTCTTTCGGAATGTGTATGTACACTAGACAGCTGAATATTCTAAGATGGTTGACTTCTGGTTTCTTGTCGGAAAATACTTCTTCATGTGTCTTGTTCTTGAGTACTCTGTGTGGAGTATGGTTCTGTACATACACCGTTGTTCTGGCAGCTTCTACCCATAGATGCATGGGAAGATCTTGATCATGAAGCATAGCCCTTGCAGCTTCCATGATTATTTTATTCTTCCTTTTTGCAACCCCATTCAGTTGTGGAATATATGGCGTAGTTAATTCCCTCTTAATCCTTGAATATTTGCATAACTCTTTGAATTCATTTGATGTGAATTCTCCACCATTATCTGATTGAAAGGTTTTGATCTTCTTTTATGTGTGGTTCTTGATCAAGACTTTGAATTCCTTGAATTTTCTAAATACCTCATCTTTGTTCTTCATGAAGTATATCCATGTCTTCCTAGAAAAATCATCAATAGAAGAAACATAGTATACATACCCACTTAATGAACTGGATGACATCGAACCGCATACATCAGAGTGAATGATTTCCAAGATTCCTTTTTCCTTGCTCTCGCTACTTGGAAATGTTTTCTTTGTGTTCTTTCCTTTCGCAAATCCTTTGCAGACTCCATCATGTTTTGCCTGAATTTCTGGAAGACCTTCAACAACTTTGCTTGCAAGTGGTAGTGCTCTGTAGTGCACATGTGCAAGACTTCTATGCCAAAGTTCATTTGTCTCTACTGTGTCATGTACCAAAGCTTGTTCTGGATGGCCCTTCAATTTGTATAGACCTCCCTCTTGTTCCCCAATCACTACTGCATCATTAATAGTCTTTCCCTTTGGCCACATGATAACTTGGCCATCTATAAATGAAACTCTCATTCCTTTTGCATCTAACGCATATATGGAGAGGAGGTTCTTCTTTAGTCCTGGTACAAACAATACATCTTGCGTCTTCATAGACTTTCCAGAGTCTAGCTTATAGGAGGATTCCCCACTACCTTTTATTGGATACTGGTAGTCAACTCCAGGTTTCACCTTGTGGGGTGATTCATGTTCTGATAGTTTCATAAAGGAATCTTTGAATCCTGTCATATGTTTGGAAGCCCCATTGTATATAATCCAATCATTGCTTCCATGTGTGATGTTTCCCGTGACAATGAAAATCAAGACATATTCTTCATCACTTGAAGAATCGTCACTTTCTTGTCTAATTCTCCTTGTGGAAGGTTCATCATTCTCTAGAGCATGAGAATGATGTCTTCTCTTGTTTCCCTTTTTCTTATTTTTTCTTTTAGGACAATCTTTTGCAAATTGTCCTACTTCATCACATGTATAACATCTGATTCTAGACAAATATTTTCTAGTGTTATTTTTATGGAAATGCTTACCTATGGAGTGATGAGAACTTCTTTTGCTTTTCTTGGAGTGAACTATGGGAGCTTGATCTTCACTTCCCATATTTTCTTCTTGAGATGCTATCTGAGCTTCTTCTTGAGAGCATTCTTCCCATAGTCTACTAAATTTTACTAGCTTCTTTATGGCACAGATCCCTTGAATAAAGGAGTCCCATGATCTAGGGAGACCATTCAAGGTGGTCATCACAATATCTACATTCTCCACTTCTTCATCTACTGCTTCCAATTGTTCCTTGATCTGAGAGACCCTTGTAAAGTAATACTGGATGGTCTCTACATTCTGGATCTTTACATTCTTCAGTTGGTTTCTCAAATTCATCTTCCAATTTATGTTCTTCCCTTCAAACAGTTTGGTTAGGGCATCAAACATAGCTTTAGGTGTCTTTAGGGAGGACACCTGTGGTATGAGGTGATCCTTGATTGAATCAACAATAATCCTCTTAGCCATGACCAATTTCTTCTTGTGTAAGGCCTTAGCCTCATCTCCCTCTGGAACTGGAACCTCCTCATTGATATAGCAGTCCAACTCATTTTCTTCCAGGACCAGGGAGATCCTATACTTCCAGGCTTGGAAGTTATCAACTCCCTCAAGCTTTTCATCAATCTTGGTATGACGAGACATCTTAACTGAGAACCTCAAATGGAAATACAAAAGATTTAGATCTTACCAGGTCAAGATGTCAGATCTGGATTTGGAGCTGAATTTCTACAGTGCTGGTTCATGAGCATATTAGGGTTTGACTTTCCCAGATTTCTATCCAACCAAATGCTTTGATCTTGATCTCTAAACTTCAATTTTGAGGAGGAGATCAACCCAGTCCTGGGATCACTCAAAAATTCCACTTTTGTGGAAATCCCTAATTTTCGGCAGTAGTGTTGGGTCCAAAACTAAAAAAACTCAGAATCAGATTCTATTTCGACATAAAGATGCACCCTAGGAAGGAGAGTCATCCCAACCTTCTTTTGCTGAAAATCTGTGGAGAGAGATCCAAAAAGTAGGAAGCCCTAGTTCCCGCAGCTGCACAGTGTCTTCTTCTCAGGTTAGCTCTAATGCCATGTTAGAATTTTATCATTCAAGCTAGCATTATATTATGATCTTTAATTGAGAGAATAACAAGCACAACAATCAAACACAAGAGACAATGAACACAATGTTTTTCCTCGGGGAAACCATAAATGGAGAAAACCCCGCAACTTCCTCAGTGATAGAATCAGCACCAAAAGTAAAACCCCAAAACAGTAAGATGATCTCTTGGCAGCAGTAGCCTCTTTCTTTCTAGCCCCAGCAACTTCTTCTCTCTCAGCTATGCGCTACAACTGAGTGTGAGTGAGTGTGTGTTAAATAGAGACGCTCACTCTCTATTTATACTAATTCTCGACTTGATAATAGCTCACTAGGGCTGACTTCTATAGGAGAGTCTAATAACCCTAGGGCTCTGCAACTGCAAGGACTTTAACCCTTGAACAATAGGAGGGTTACCCACAATGACTTGACATGACTTGTTTACATTATAGAACCTCCCGATATGAACATCGGGGCATGACATGACTCAATTACATTACAGATACTTCTTGGAATAAACATCGAGGTACAATACATGAAATATACAAGTGAATAAATTCTGAAGTTACATATACATCAACAAATATTAATACCATTGTAAGTACATATCGTAAATCCATTTGAAGAAAAACAATATTGGCCATTTCAACTCAAAGTTTGTTAAATAAAAGAAAAAATATATCAGGAAAACTATTAAAGAATATTTTTCCTCTACAAATTCGACAAGAAACAAAAACACAATTGTGGACATAACCAACATAAATCATACTTAAACTTGGATCTACCAAGCACCGAGATGGATCCAAACCCTTGAGGTGTAATTTTTTTAGCTTAATTTTTTAAAATTTTGAAAAAAATTACATGTAACTTTAGGTGGATTTATGTTAGTTTTAATTTGTTTATTTTATAAGCCGACATGGATTTTTTAATTACTTTTCATTTGATTTTAATTTTATTTTATTTTATGAGCCAACATGAATTTATTTTTTTAATTATTTTTTATTTTTTGTAGTGGTATGTTAATTACATGACAACATCTCCCCCATACTGGGTTGTAGAGCACCTTGCTACTCTTAGTGCAATCAATCATTGATGTGGCATTATGGATATTGCAACATAATCAAGACAACTAATGCAACAACTAGAAACATAAAAAAAAATTGTGAGCAATAACTATTAAATTTTGTTGCCACCAGGGTTTTAACCGCCATGAAAACTATCTAGAGAGCCACGGTACAATCAATGGGTGTTAAAACCTTTTAGACAATCGTTGGAGAGTCACACGAGGAAGAATCTACTAAAGAATTGGTTGGAAATACGTTATAAAATTCAATTTGGTTCGACATCATGTGAACAATATATGCCCTCCATATTAATTTTGAAGTCACGAATTTAACTCAAAGTAATTTGTGTGGAATATTGATTAATTGAAGTGCCTGGACACACCACTATAATTTTTTAATAAACTAGCATACCCCCAAAGCTATGGAAATTAAACACCGAAAATAACTTTGATATGTTGAAAAAATGAGAGAAATTTGTATGTATGTAGATAATATAAGTTTATGTGTTGAAAGCAATCCTAGTGAATCTATGGAAGGCATAGTAGTCGATGAAATTTAAATTCTAGTGCTAGTACTGATAAGTAATAAATAGAAACTCATGTAATAGATTACAAGTAAAATGAAATGTGCAACTCACATTCCTTTCAATGTTGTCATGCATGACATTGTCGTGAAGGTCAAGCCTTGATGTTCAGTGTTAACAATGTCAATGGTTGACCCGGTTAATGTCAATCCTTGGGATTAGTTTCTTGTTACTTCCATTTATGGGTGGAATCAGTATATTCTTTGGTTGATATTGATCCCATTGAGGGCCAATGTAGCTATATAATTTGCATGATCACTCCAAGTGCACCATTTACTAGTCCTGATTGGATACATAAATTGCAAGATAACATTACTTGCTACCCCACATGAAGCAATATTTATTTTTCTAGTTGATGGTTATCATCTTGCTATGCATCTAAACCATTGGTGAAATCTACAACTGATCATGTAATAGGCATAGCCAATGCTTGGAGCAAGTATTTGTTAGGATTGTTTTCCACAATATTCATTGCAAAGTGATGGATTATTTTGTTAAAGTGTGAACACTATGTTGTTGATAAAAAAGTGTTAGTCTTATATTGGAGAAGGCTCCAAACTTCCAAGGTTAGTGTAGCATTATGGATGTTTGTCAATAGCTATAGAAAACAAAGTTTGATGGAATAAGTTCCCCTTTGATGGAAGGTTGTTTCCAAAATGATGACAATGGTAAATTCTGTCCACAAATACTTCCTCGGAGTTTCTCTTGCATATAGAGGTTTGTCCATGATAGGTGGTAGCTGGCCCAAGTCATTGACAAGAATCATTGAATCCCACTCACTCCATTGAATTACACATAAGATAATGTTCATCATCTTCATATACTTCCCAAAAAGTCATCATTCATTCTTTTCCATGTTTTGATATTGATTACATGTTAGTATTATTGTAATCCTCCCTTGTCCACCATAGTCTAAATGCTAGTTTCCTAGCTTAGGAATATGTTGCCACTTCATTAGTTCCATGGAGAAGTTATTTGGGGCCCACCTATCACTTGATGCGCTCTCATGCATGATTTTAGGAGCTCTAGAGACCAATCCCTAGATTTTAGGAGGCCACATTGAGCCATGGGAGTCCCATCATCAGTTCACCCTAGTCTGTGTTGAGTTATGCTCCGATGGGCCACATTCAGTTAGCTTATCACCAATTTTACATGATTTAAGGAGCTAGGCACATTTTCTCACCTACCTTGGCCACTTAATTGATTGTGAGGTGTTTCAGTTGTCCAAATTTACTCTAATGAGCCTTTAGTGGTGATTATTCAATAGTTAGTCAAGTCTGGAGTCATTCCAAGTCATGGGATTCGAATCACTCCTAGAGGATTCAAATTCTCTCAATTGTATCATGGATGCGTTTCATACAATTTAATGATTATTCAATGATGGTTATGGTGTGAAATTCTTCCCTCTTGTCTGAATAATTTCACCATTATTGTTTGAAAATTATAGCATTGAAATTCTTCCTCATTCATTCTTCTTCCACTATGAGGTTCAATCCAACTGTTAATGATCTCGTGGTCTTTCTCATTTTACATGGTATCAGAGCTTGACCAACCATTTTCAATCCTCAGATACTTCTGATGGCCTTCTACCCTCCTTTAGGACTGCTTCCGAGGATTCTATAGTGTATGATGCACAATACTCATTCACATAAGCATAAACCAATACTTCATAAACTATGCAAAGACTGTGTTTTATAAAATGCCTTAAGACTGTGTTTTATAAAGTATTTGGGTCAATTTTCAAAACAATACACAATGCACAGTTCTATAAATGTATATGCAAAAATTTTCCCTCAGAACAAATAAGGACTCGACCTCCAATGTGTTTATAGTGACCTTTTCTATACTCTGCCTTTAAACCACAAGCACCCAACGCTAAACACGTTGATTACTTTTCACAAGATACAGAAACGATCAATCCATTCACTCTTTTTCTCTTCTATCGAGCTTATAAGATTGTTATTCTAGTTTCCTATGCCATTGGCCTGCCTTTGATCACACAACTACCATCTATCTTGCCTTTAAACACTTAGGGGTCACCGAATTGACTATGAAAACTTTCATACATTCTTTGTGCACCCAAAACAAGAAATTCTTTGCAATTCTTGACAATATATCATATAAATTCCATTGATCGACTTGGATTTCGATGGATGTGATCAATATAACATAGATTTTAAACAAGAATTGTTCCAAACTAATAAATAGATTCCCCCTATGCATTGGTTACGATACAATAAACCCTTCATCAATAAACCCTTCAAGCTTGAATACAACTGATCAACTTACAGAGAATTTTCCACTGTGAAATCTCTGTTTGCTCCATGAATGAATTTATTCTGAGCCTCCCTCTATTATTCATCACATGCTATGTGAAATTTCTCTCCCTCACAAGCTCTGTGAGCTAAACAGGTTTCTTCGAGCTATCTAAGCTAACTAACACGATAACTTAATTTGCATTAAATACAACTCTTGTTCTGCTTTCTAGATCCTTCAAAGAAGGAACATAGCCCTTATTCGACTCTACTGACCCTTATGAATCACTAAGAGACTGCTAATTTCTCTCAACTAATTAAACCAAATTCACTCTATCTATTACATGTGGAAGGATCAAATATCCTTGTCCACTTTTCTTCAACTTTTACATAAAATAAAGAAAATTACATGTGTGAGACTCTAAGTCTCTTTATAACTCAATTTATTTTGATGAATTCATCTTTATCATCCTATGCTCCTGCATCAAACTCCCCAGCTTGAAACTCTTCATGGGATCCTATCCATGAGCTCCTTCCCTGCTGTTTTTCTGTAGGATTTCAACAGTTACCAAAAATGTAAATCTGAGTAGTGTTATCATATTGAACAGTCCCTTCAACCATGTCTTCCAGTATTCTATCTACAACACTTCTTTTTGTTTCTCCAATACATTTTCAAACTTCATTGAAAACTTAAGCTTCTCCTTCATCAGACCTGCAAACAACTTTTCAGTAGACTCATCTTCATCTGGATATAAACAAATCAACCCCCTTATTACAAAGGAAAACAAAAAACTTATTAGCATGAATATGTTTTCCATCCAAGAATTTTGTGTATGAATTTCTTGGCTTTTCTCTCTTTTTCTTGTTTCCGTCACATCACCATCCTTAGTAACTTCATTAGTCATATACCTCTCACCACCCTTTATGAATTCACATTGTGCTTCCTCCATCAATGCTATGCTTGCATTTTACATTTCCTATTGGATTTTTCTTTCCTCCAACCAATCAATGCACACCTTGTCAGTCATTTCAATTTCAAAATCATTTAATTGTGAAATTACGTTTACTTCATCTTCAACTTTCCAATCATTCACAATCCTCTTGTCAGTCATCATCAACAATTGACTACTGACTTCCGCTTGCTTACCTCTAAATGGATGAAGACTATGTATCTTCCCATTCATTTCAAAGGAATAGACATTCCTCTTTCCCTCATGCACTGCTTATTTTTCAAACTACCAAGGCCTACTTAATAAAACATGGAAAGCATTCATTTCTATGATGTCACATCTTACCTCATCCTGATAATTCCCAATCTGAAACTTTACTTGACATTATTCATTCACAAGAACTTGTTGACCTTTCTACATCCATGCAACTCTGTATGGTTTTGGATGTACTTTCCTCTTTAAATTCATCTTCTACACCATTTTTGTAGACATCAGATTATCAATACTACCACTATCAATTATCAATTTGCAGCACTTACCTTTGGCCTTACAAACTATTTTGAACGGGCTCCTTCTTTGAACTGGCTTATCAATTACCTTCCTCAACAACTAGGCTTCACCTTATTCAAGGTAATTCTCAGTCACCTCTAATTCTTTTGGAGCTTCAGGTTCAGCTTGCAATACTTGTGCTTCTCTCTTTCTTGCAACATTCTCAAGACAATCCCATGACATATGGCCAATATTGCCACATGTGTAACATCTCACTTGTCCACCTCTTCCTCTAGCTCTTCCTCTTGAAGAATTTCTTCCACCTCTGCTATCATTAGTTATGTCAGGTTGTTCTTGCTGGTTAGAACTGTTGGCTTCACCTTTCTATTGTTGTTTCCTTCCTCCAGAGCCTCTCACCTTTGCTTTCTGACTCTGCTTTCTCATCAGCTTCTCCTCATCCTTCAAAGTAATCTAATATGCTTCCTCAACATATATCAATGACCACAAATTCAATTCATATTGTATATGAAATCTTATACCATTAACATACCTAGCTACCCTCTCAGGTGTGTCTTCCACATGTCTAGATTTGACATTTACCTTATAAAATTCCTCAATATACTCCCTAACCGTCATTGAATTTTGCTTAATATTTTGAATTTGCTTAATATTTTGCATTTGCCTAAACAAAAACAACATATAGTCCTTTTGAATAAATTTACCTCTCAATTTAGCTGTCATTCTACTCCAGCTATTGATCTTGGATTTGTTTTTCAAGATGCTCTCCTCTTGCACACAATCCCACCACAAGGATGCATGCCCTCTTAACCTTGTGACATCAAATATAACTTGCATGTCCTCCTTCACTTCAGCGTAATCGAAGTGTTGGTTCATAGCATTGATCCAATCAATTAACTCCTTTGGATCCAAGATTCCAACATAGAATGGCACGTCAACACTTGAAATAGAACCTACACCAAAACTAGACCTTAACATTATTACCTCAGAGGTTTTAGCAATTATCTCCTCCTCCTCTTTAGGTATCTCTTCATCACTTGTGTCTCTAGTATGATTATGATGTCTGCCAGTTTCTAATGCTTCTAGACTTGCTCTCAGAGGTCTTAACTCCTCTCTCAATTCTCTATTGGCAACAGGTCTTCCTCACCTGCCTCGACCTCTTCTAACTCTGACCTCCATCTCCTGGCACAACAATTCACTACTAGATACAATATTCCTATCACTAATGACTTGATATGAATTTTTTATTTATACAAGAGTAAAAATAACCTTGCATTTCATACAGGAAAGCTACTCCAACCTCATAAACTAACAATTCACAGTCTTTCAAAAACAAGAACTATTGTGACCACACTCTCATACCTTCACGCATAATCCCTTTTCTGCTCTGATACCAAATGATGGCATTCTACCCTCCTTTAGGCCTGCTTCTAAGGATTCTATAGTGTATGATGCACAATACATGTTCACATAAGCATAAACCAATACTACATAAACTATGAAAATACTGTGTTTTATAAAATGCCTTAAGACTATTTTTTATAAAGTATTTGGGTAAAATTTCAAAACAATATACAATGCACAGTTCTGTAAATATATATGCAGCAATTTTCCCTCAGAACAAATAAGGACTCGACCTCCAATGTATTTATAGCGACCTTCGCTATACTCTTCCTTTAAACCAAAATCACCCAACACTAAACACATTGATTACTTTTCACAAGATACAAAAATGGTAGATCCATTCACTCTTTGTCTCTTCCGTCGAGCTTATAAGCTTGTTATTCTAGTTTCCTACGCCATTGGTCTGCCTTCGATCACACAGCTACCATCAATATTTCCTTTAAACACTCAGGGGTCATCAAATTGACTGTGAAAGCTTTCATAGCACTCAAAGTTGATGAATTCATCCATGACTTCATCAACTTCTATTGATGCACCAGAAGCAACTGGGTTCCACATAAATCCCGGTATCTTTGCATTACTCCCTTTGGATTTATCTATAGAATCCTAGCTAGGTGTGAAGCACCCTAATAATGTGATCATGTTAAAGTATATTGTGATTAATATGGTTTACCTTTGAATTAAAATTTTTATGTAGGTTATTTGAAGAGTTCAGAATAATTGTGCTGCTCCTAAAAATGTAAAATGGAGAATTCAATAGCCTTGACACCGAGGATCCTCACACCCTTCAATTACCTAGACTGGAGGGGAGATATGCAGATTGTGTTGCACAACAAAGGTCTATATAGGTTCACAATGGCAAGGAGGTCAAACCCCAACAACCTTTAGAGAAATCGAAGTACCTAGAAAAATTGGATGAAGCCTTTGGTTTCATGTGCATTCATATCTCCAAAGAGTTACTCTTCCACCTTGATGGATTATAAACACCGAGGAAAGAATGGAAGAAGTTTGAATCACTGTTTAGAAAGCAGGATGAGCTGAGAGGCAACATTTTGGAGAATGAGCTGATTTCTCTTAATCCCAACAGTTTCAAAAACATCCAACAATTCTTCTCCAAATTCAAGTCTTTGGTCATGCAGTGCAAGCAGTCTAAAATTGACAAGGATGAGTAATTGGTGCTCTCTATTCTGAGAAAGATTGGATCTGAATTTTCAGTATTTGTGTCTGCCTTCCACTTCGAGAGACTAACAAACACAAACTGGAAAATGCTCTCACTTGATGGATTCACTGAAACCCTCATTTAAGAACAAGATAATCATATCTAGATGGGAACCATAAAATCATCCAAAGATCTATCTCTTCTAGCTAGGGAGACCAAGAATGTGCAAGCTAAAGGGAAAAAGAAAGGGAAGGATAAGAGATATACTGAATTAGAACCAAAGGAGGATTTTGATCCATCAAATGGAGCCTCAGGTTCCAATAAGGACAAGCAAAATAGGTTGAAAATACCAAGTTTTCCTATTGCAAGAAAGGACATCGTTCAAAGAAATATTGTATGATGAAAACAATATATCAAATGGCCAGAATTCTTGAACAACACTATATTTCCCTCCTGGAAGGTGTCGGTTGTGGAGCCTGATATTCCATATTCAGAGATGTTATTGTTCAGTTGTGTTTGTACCCCATTTTTATGTTACACTCATCCCAGCTGGGGGGTGCCGAGGGGGGGCATCCGGCTAGGGCGTCCGAGGGAGAAGCCCCTGAAAGAAAGTTTTGGGATGTTTGTTGGCCAACAGTTTGAGGACCCATGATATTGGGTGACCTATAGTATTTTCCCATGGTAATTCTCCTATAAAAGGAAAGCATTGTAATATGGCTATGTATTATATTTTAGTATTGTAGAACAATATCCGTGATTGTGTGAGAGAGATTGTGATATAAAGAACAAGAAGTACAATGGGGTTGATGCAAGTTCTATCCCTTCATTTTTTTGGATGGTATAATAATAAATGTCTAGAAATTTTTGTGTGGACATAGCCCATCTTGGGTGAACCACGTTATATATGTGTCTCTCTTGTAATGTGTTTAATATTTGCATATTTTTTAATTGTTTAATTGTTTAATTGTTATTGCTCTGTGATCATGTTTTTCTAACAATTGGTATCAGAGCCAAAAGGTTTATTTGGCTGGTAAACTCACAGGAAAGAAGGGTTCTTGGTTCGAGTGGGAGCAATGGCAAGAAAAGAAAAGTTTAGGGTCAAGATATTTAATGGCCAAAACTACTAGTTATGGAAGATGCAAATGGAAGACTATCCGTACCAGAAGGATCTATACCTGTTGTTGGGAAGAAAAAAAATCAACCCACGGCTATGAAGTATGATGAATGCTAGTTTCTTGACAAAAAGGCACTAGGAACATGTTGGGGCCCCAAAATTCGTAGGCAACAACAGTAAGGGATTCTCCCCAATCAACGTTCCCAACTAGCCCGTTGACTGTTTGGTATAGGGAATCTGTTCGGTTTGCGGTCCGGCTACCGTAGGTCAAAGTAACAAAAAACAAAGGCTTTACCGGTTGTGGCCCGGTCCATCGTGTATTTTTTGTATTTTTTGAATTAATGTATGATATGCAAGTTCCTAATTAACCATGCAGGGCGATAAGATGCAGGGAGTAGTCACAATGTGATGCGCAGGTTCTTACCTCTCATCGTAGACTCGCTAGCATCTAAATCACATACAACAAGAAAATAAACTAACTACCTAAACTACCCCTAGGGAGCAGGATTATCATTTATTAGTGAGTAATACATTTTGTACCTGCATAATGAAGAGTTATAGATAGCTGATAATTATTTCAAGACACATGAACAATTACAGATATTTAAACAACCAGATAGCCAATTGTTTTATGAACAACATTTATTACTCACAGTGGAGAGCATCACAAAATATACTGAAAATCATTCAACAAGAACATAGGTTCAGGAAGTTAAACACTCTCACGGTTGATGAAACACAGCTGAAAACAAAATAGTTCCCCTTCAACATTGTTCATTAAATCACATTGATACATTCCACATTTCGCTTCCTCCAGCAGGGAAAAGTTGCAGTTTCTGATTGTAAAATGAAATAGTTCCTCTTACAAGCAAAAGGTTTACAAATTCTTCTCTGGAAAAAGTCCCTGTAACCTCTAACTTTCAAATATTTAAACAAAACCTTAGATCGCCTTGGTTCCCCCCAACGTATGACTTTTCCAATCCCTCAAAACGTTTCATCTTCCCATTTTATTTTTTGCACGCATTCATGATCTGATTTGTAACTGATAGATCTTTCGGGCCTGTGCCTTTGTCTCTATTCATTTTATCCTGCTAATGATCCGGATGGCCACAGTTCGACCTCTTCCAAAACCTGCCCAGCTCTGCCTGCGCGCCGGAGTGGTTTGACCAAGCTTCGGAACTCACCATTTGGGCTGCCTCCCTTGTCCAATCTCTGGAAAATACCTACAATCAAAGGACAAGCATCATTTGTTGGAAATGCATTTCATCCGCAGCAGCAAATTAAACTGACTGAACGGCTAATCCACAGGAAATGTTCAGGTGCACCACCATCAGTTTACAAGTGTCGACTATACTACCTCGTCCTCCTACAGGTTTGCAATAACAAAACCAACGGTGGAAATCGGGAAGAAACCAACATCGGAATCCCAAGGGCTTTCCCGGCCGCAACGGCGGAAGAGTCAATGCTACCGGAACGCGATGGGAGGGCAGGAAAAAAACTTTGAATTAGAAATCGGACGGCTTTCCCTTTCAAAAGCTCAATGACTTTGAGAGCTGCAACGACGGAAGGGAAAGGCTGAAGACACGCGACGCGAGCGGGAAAACTTTGGTCGAAAGTCAGAAGGCTTTGACATCAGACGCGAAAAGGATTTCTCAGCCGCAACGGCGGAAGAGTAAAGACTGCGGGCAAGTGACGGTGGGGGGAAACTCAATCGGAAGTTGGATGGCTTCACATTTTGACAGCTAAAGGACTTTGAGAGCCGCAACGATGGAAAAAAGAAGGCTAAAGCCACGCGATGCCCAGTCGGACGTCAGACGGATTTCTACTCCGGAAGCTAAATGACTTCCCCAGCCGCAACGGTGAAAGAGAAACGGCTTCGGATCAAACAAAAAGACACCCGATCAATACAAAAACTAAGTGGTTAAACAGCTTTAAAACTCAACCATGGACAGAAACCCGTTTTACCTCCGCGACGACGATCCAAAACAAAGAAAAATCCGATCAACCAGCAAGCAGACTCAAAACTGCAACCCTCAACAATTTTCATCACCATCAAAAAATTGATAACCCGGGCGAGAGTTAATTTGTAGAATCATCCAAAATCAAACATGACCGAAATTTGAAGGATCCAATCGATTAGAAAACCATGCTAAACCATGAGGAGGGGTCCAAAATTTAAGAAATTTGGGGAGAACGGTTGCTGCTACAACAATTGGCGATTACCTGGTGAACCTACATCTCTAGGTGATTATCCTTTGAGTGACAGACTGTTTAAAAACAAATGCATTCTATTGAATTCTTCTAGCTATCTGGATTTCTCGAATGTCAGAAGTGTGTACCTTCAATCATTGATAATAGTCCGATTTGGGAGCGTGGAAACCTAGATTTTCAAGTCCAGATAACTCTGCTAAGGCCAGAAGATGAGTTTCATTATTACCTTTGTCTTCAGGTAGCTGATAGCTTGGACACCATAGGATTGTAGCACATGGTAAATAGAAATATTCGTTTGTTCCTCATTCCCATGCCATTTTAGCACTTTTTTGTGCTTTTTGACTTTTTTCCCTTTTCATATGAGTCCTCCTGCATGCCTTTCTTACTGAATTTTAATTCAGGATCCTCTAAACCATAGTGTCCTTTTGTCTGAGTGGTGTACTTCAAGTTTCAGCTCATGGATGGAGAGGATATTTCAGCAATTTAGTAGTTATGATTCAACACCTGCTTTGATTAATGATGCTTTCATAGGAGTTTTTGACTCTTTATTTGCTTTTGGCATTCATTTCTTGGCATGGGATTATTTATATTTAATATACTGTTCACCTTGCTCCTCTCCATGGGTCCTTTTCTATTTCTCCTTAGAACATTTTAAGTGTGACGTGGATGGAGCCTCAACATAGTATTCCAGACTCTTCGAATCCAGTTTATTTCATAGGGGTTAAGCAGGACTTCAATGCACAGAGTGTTTATTTGAGAAAACTGCTAAACCGGAAGAAGTTCTTTTAGCAACACATAGTCTGAGACTCAAAAATGCCTATCATTCCCAAACATTTTGATGTCCCCCATGCAACCACGGGTTCGTCCCCTTTATTGAAAACAAGAAATCTCAAACTAAAACAAACTCGAAAACATGACTCACAAGACAGCTAAACATCTTATTTATATACAAGACAGAAGAAATCAAACAAACTCAGTAAAAATACGGCTTGAGGAACAAACCATTTACTGGTAAGTTCTCTTCCCATCCTTGTAGATCTTGCAACTTATAAGTAGAAGGGCCAAGCTTTTCCTCTATATGATAAGGGCCTACCCACAACTGCTGGAATTTAGTGTGCTTTCCTTTCTCATCATGGGGGTGATCCCATTTGAGGACTAAGTCTCCTACTTCAAAGTATTTTGTTCCAGCTTTATGCTTGTCGAACCATATCTTAACTAACTCCTACTGTTGCTTAAAGCGTTCTCTGGCTTTAGATCTAGCCTCTTCTGCTTTCAGGAGATTGTATATTCTTATTTGCAAAACTTCATCATCCGACCCCCTAGACTCTTGAGCGAGTATGGAAGATGGTAGCATGATATTGGGAGGAAGGATGGCTCCTTTACCATAGACAAGGGTATATGGAGACACTCCAATCGCAGACTTGGGGGTGAATCTATCGGCCCAAAGGGCATTTGGTAATGCTGAGTGCCAACTCCTCTGGTTTTCTACTATAGTCTTCTTTAAAATTCTAATCAGATTTTTGTTGGAGGATTCAGCCATGCCATTTCCTTGTGGATAGTAATTAGCAGAATAATGCAATTTTATTCCTTTATCATGAGCAAAAGCATTCAATTTAATTGATGAAAAGTACTTAGCATTATAAAAAACTAATGAAACTGGAACTCCAAACCTGGTCATGATGTGGTCTTGTAGGAAGCTGATGACCTCGTCTTCATTTATCTTGCACAGCGGGATGGCTTCGACCCAGCGAGTGAAATAATCAGTAGCGGTCAGAATGTACTTGTGCTGCAAAGAGGAGTTCAGTTTTATTTCTCCAATAATGTCCAACCCCCATTGCTCAAATGGCTCAGTGATCATCACAGGCTTTAGAGGTGCTGCGGCTTTAGGATGTCTCCCACTACACCTTTGGCAAATATCACACTTCCTAACATGTGCGTGTGCATCTCTAAAGAGCGTAGGCCAATAGTAACCTACCCTGAGGATTTGTTGGCTGTGGTATCCCCTGAATAATGTCCTCCAGCAGGACCGTCATGCAAATCTGTCATTACTTTGTTCGCATCTTCTTTTTCTAAGCATATCAAGAGTACTCCATCATAATTTTTCCTGAATAATACTCCTTCAACAAGCTGATAGGAGGCTGATTTAAGACACAATTCCCTTCTTTGCTTGGAACTCCAATGTTCTGGAAACAGCCCTGCCTGCAAGTAATGCACAAGGTCTCTATACCAAGACTTGGGAGCTGTAAACAGAGGACATACCTCCATTACATGTAATTTGGCCTCATCTTCCCAGGAGTGTTCTTCATTTTTTTCGTTTTCAGTCATCTGTTTGCACAACCCTTGTCCTTTAACTATAGATGCTGGATTGAATTCAAGATCGTACTCTTGAAGATCTGTTACCCAGTTTCCCCTTCTTTCTCCTAACTCCTTCTGTATAAGAAGAGACCTCACAGCTGGGTAGGGGACGATCACCTTGGTTCTATTTTTTAAAATATAAGGCCTAAATTGCTTTACCGCTTTGAATACAGCGTAAGCTTGTTTATCAATAGCTGGGTAATTCAATTCGTCCCCCTATAGACTAGTACTCATAAAGGATATTGGGAATTCATCCCCCCCATCTTCCTTTTGGGTGAGCACAACTGCTAGTGAATCATCGGATGCGAAGGTATACAAGATAAAATCTTTGTCAAAATTTGGGCTTTTCAGGGAGGGTGTGTGTGCAACAATAGTTTTGATTTTGCTAAATGCGCTCTTCTCAATTTCAGTCCATTTGAATAGTGCATTTTGCTTTACCATCTGCTGCAACGGCTTGACAATCTGAGCAAAATCAGGCACAAACCTTCACACAAAATTTATCGTTCCCATAAATGATTGCATCCCCTTTTTATTATGGGGCAAGGGGATTTGTTCAATAGCCTTAATTCTTTCTGGATCTATAGATATTCCTTTCTTTGAAACTATGTGACCCAGCAACTTGCCCTCCGTGACAGTGAACACACACTTCTTAGGATTGAGTGAGATGTCGTATTTCCGACAGCGTTCGAAAATTTGCCTTAAGTGAAACGAGTGCTCTTCTCTTTTCTTCGAGAATATTGTAATATCGTCAAGGTATACTACAGCACTTCGGCCAATCAATCCGTGGAAATTTATGTCCATAGCTCTCTGAAATGTTGCTCCAGCATTTATAAGTCCAAAAGGCATTCTTCTGTAGGCAAAGGTTCCCCATTTGGTCCTGAACGTGGTCTTCAATCTATCTTCTTCGGTGACTAATACTTGATTGTAGCCAGAGAAACCGCCTAATAATGAAAACATTTCAGAACCTGAAACCATTTGAAGCAGTTGCTCCATGGGTGGAAGAAGATAGTTATCCTTGTCTGGTGCACGGTTTAGGTTTTTGAAATCCACGCAGAGTCTGATCTCTCTAGACTTTTTCCTTACTGGTACCAGATTTGATACCCACTCAGAGTGTTTGACTTTAAAAATGATTCTAGAATCCAATAATTTCTTCACTTCACTCTGAATCAGCGGTTCCAATTTTGGATGCATTTTTCTTAACGGTTGCTGATAGGGCTTGATGCCGCCTTTAATGGGAACGACATGCTTGATGATGTTGGTGTCGTATGTTTTCAAATCTTCATACGTCCATGCAAAAACATCTTTATATTGTTTAAATAGACTGATGAATTTGTCTCTTTCTGCTGGTGAACAACACTTGCCGAGATTCACAAATTTGGGATTCGTCTCAGTCCCTAAATTTATCAGCTCGAATTGTAGAGATGAGCTGTGGGTCTTCACGTTGGCTGGTCTTCTGAACTTTTCATTTAAATCAAACATTTTTTCCAACGTTCTGACACCTTTAGGAATGAAATTGTCATATTTCATCTCGGCCTGATGCTCTTCATCGTCTATGATCGCTCCTTTAAACACCTCGTCATTTGTCAAACATTCTATGATTTGCTGATCATCGTCCAACACTAGCAAGTTGGTGATCATATCCGGTACTGAAGGCCTGAAAAGTAATTCAACGGAGCATCGATTATTAGTGGGTACCAACCTAGCGGCTGAGGTGGCCAACAGGTCAACTGCTGCATTTTTAAGCCTTGGAATTGAAATAATATTGAATGCATTAAAACTTTTCAGCAAATCCCATACCTCATTATGGTAAGCCTTTAAGTGAGGAGAAACATAATGTATCTGATTCCGGATTTGTTTCACAATAATTTCAGAATCCCCAAAAACTTTTAGATTACTTACCTTTAATTCAATTGCCTTCTTTAGTCCCCGAACCAGTGCTTCGTACTCAGCTGTATTATTAGTACAGTCAAACTCTAATATACACGAAAGGAAATGTTTATTCTTCTGTGGGTCGATCAGGACGCAGCCAGCCCCTCTAATATCTTAGAGCCATCAAAAAACAAAATCCAAAAATCACTAACTACTAAAGGTGAATCTACTCCTACAGCTAAGTTCACTATATTACAGTCAATCTCATCAGCCTATGAGAATCGAAGGAGATCAGGCTGAGTTTCTGATGTGTTGTTGGCTTATTCCGCTTGATAATTCCCTGGTTCCAACTCGATAAAATAGTTTGGATTCTCCCCAATCAACGTTCCCAACTAGACCGTTGACTGTTTGGTATAGGGAATCCGTCTGATTTGTGGTCCGGCTACCATAGGTCAAAGTAACAAAAAACAAAGGCTTTACTGGTTGCGGCCCGTTCCACCGTGTATTTTTTGTATTTTTTGACTTAATGTATGATATGCAAGTGCCTAATTAACCATGCAGGGCGATAATATTCAAGGAGTAGTCACAATGTGATGCGCAGGTTCTTACCTCTCGTCTTAGACTCGCTAGCATCTAAATCACATACAACAAGAAAATAAACTAACTACCTAAACTATCCCTAGGGAGCAGGATTATCATTTATTAGTGAGTAATACATTTTGTACCTGCATAATGAAGAGTTACAGATAGCCGATACTTCTTTCAAGACACATGAACAATTACAGATATTTAAACAACCAGATAGCCAAATGTTTTATGAACAACATTTATTACTCACAGTGGAGAGCATCACAAAATATACTGAAAAGCATTCAACAAGAACATAGGTTCAGGAATTTAAACACTCTCATGGTTGATGAAACACGGCTGAAAACGAAATAGTTCCCCTTCAACATTGTTCATTAAATCACATTGATACATTCCACATTTCGCTTCCTCCAGAAGGGAAAAGTTGCAGTTTCTAGTTGTAAAATGAAATAGTTCCTCTTACAAGCAAAAGGTTTACAAATTCTTCTCCGGAAAAAGTCCCTGTAACCTCTAACTTTCAAATATTTAAACAAAACCTTAGATCGCTTGGGTTCCCCCCAACATTTGACTTTTCCAATCCCTCAAAACATTTCATCTTCCCATTTTATTTTCTGCACGCATTCATGATCTAATTTGTAACTGATAGATCTTTCGGGCCTGTGCTTTTGTCTCTATTCATTTTTTCTTTTCCTTCTTTTGTCCTGCTAGTGATCCGGATGGCCATGGTTCAACCTCTTCCAAAACCTACCCAGCTCTGCCTGCGCGCCGGAGTGGTTTGACCAAGCTCCGGAACTCACCGTTTGGGCTGCCTCCCTTGTCCAATCTCTGGAAAATACCTGCAAACAAACGACAAGCATCATTTGTTGGAAACACATTTCATCCGCAGCAGCAAATTAAACTGACTGAACAGCTAATCCACAGGAAATGTTCAGGTGCACCACCGTTAGTTTACAAGTGTCAACTATACTACCTCATCCTCCTACAGGATTGCGATAACAAAACCAACGGTGGAAATCGGGAAGAAACCAACATCGGAATCCCAAGGGCTTTCCCAACCGCAACGGCGGAAGAGTCAATGCTACCGGCACGCGATGGCAAGGCGGGAAAAAAACTTTGAATCGAAAATTGGACGGCTTTCCCTTTTGGAAGCTCAATGACTTTGAGAGCCGCAACGGCGGAAGGGCAAGGCTGAAGACACGCAACGCAGGTGGGAAAACTTTGGTCAGAAGTCAGAAGGCTTTGACATCGGACACGAAAAGGATTTCTCAGCCGCAACGGCGAAAGAGTAAAGACTGAGGGCAAGCGACGGTGGGGGGAAACTCAATCGGAAGTTGGATGGCTTCACACTTCGGCAGCTAAAGGACTTTGAGAGCCACAACGGTGGAAAAAAGAAGGCTAAAGCCATGTGATGCCCAGTCGGACGTCGGACAGATTTCTACTCCGGAAGCTAAATGACTTCCCTAGCCGCAACGGCGGAAGAGAAACGGCTTCGGATCAAACAAAAAGATGCCTGATCAATAAAAAAACTAAGTGGTTAGACAACTTTAAAACTCAACCATAGACAGAAACCCATTTTACGTTCGCGACGGCGATCCAAAACAAAGAAAAATCCGATCGACCAGCAAGTAGACTCAAAACTGTGACCCTCAACAATTTTCATCACCATCAAAAAATTGATAACCCGGGTGAGAGTTAATCTGTAGAATCATCCAAAATCAAACATGACCAAAATTCGAAGGATCCAATCGATTAGAAAACCATGCTAAATCATGAGGAGGGGTCCAAATTTTAAGAAATTTGGGGAGAACGGTTGCTGCTGCAACAATTGGCGATTACCTGGTGAACCTAGATCTCTTGGTGATTATCCTTTGAGTGACAGACTGTTTAACAACAAATGCATTCTATTGAATTCTTCCATCTATCTGGATTTCTCGAATGTCGGAAGTGTGTACCTTCAATCATTGATAATAGTCCGATTTGGGAGCGTGGAAACCAATATTTTCAAGTCCAGATAACTCTGTTGAGGCCAGAAGATGAGTTTCATTATTACCTTTGTCTTGAGGTAGCTGATAGCTTGGACACCACAGGATTGTAGCACATGGTAAACAGAAATATTCGTTTGTTCCTCATTCCCATGCCATTTTAGCACTTTCTTGTGCTTTTGGACTTTTTTCCCTTTTCATATGAGTCCTCCTGCATGCCTTTCTTACTGAATTTTAATTCAGGATCTTCTATCCCATAGTGTCCTTTTGTGTGAGTGGTGTACTTCAAGTTTCAGCTCACAGACGAAGAGGATCTTTCAGAAATTTAGTACTTATGATTAAGCACCTGCTTTGATTAATGATGCTTTCATAGGAGTTTTTTACTCTTTATTTGCTTTTGGCATTCGTTGCTTGGCATGGGATTATTTATATTTAATATACTGTTCACCTTGCTCCTCTCCATGGGTCCTTTGCTATCGCTCCTTATAAAATTTTAAGTGTGACGTGGATGGAGCCTCAACATAGTATTCTAGAGTCTTTGAATCCATTTTATTTCACAGGGGTTAAGTAGGACTTCAATGCACACAGATTTTATTCGAGAAAACTGCTAAACCGGAAGAAGTTCTTTTAGCAACACACAGTCTGAGACTCAAAAATGCCTATCATTCCCAAACATTTTGATGTCCCCCATGCAATTGCGGGTTCGTCCCCGTTATTGAAAACAAGAAATCTCAAACTAAAACAAACTGGAAAACATGACTCACAAGACAACTAAACAGCTTATTTATATACAAGACAGAAGAAATCAAACAAACTCAGGAAAAATACAGCTTGAGGACCAAACCACTTACTGGTAAGTTCTCTTCCCATCCTTGCAGATCTTGCAACTTATAAGTAGAAGGGCCAAGCTTTGCCGCGATTTGATACGGGCCTACCCAGAACTGCTGGAATTTAGTGTGCTTTCCTTTCTCATCATGGGGGTGATCCCATTTGAGGACTAAGTCTCCTACTTCAAAGTATTTTGTTCCAGATTTATGCTTGTCGAACCATCTCTTAACTAACTCCTGTTGTTTCTTAAAGCATTCTCTAGCTTTAGATCTAGCCTCTTCTGCTTTCAGGAGATTGTATATTCTTATTTGCAAAACTTCATCATCCAACCCCCTAGAATCTTGAGCTAGTATGGAAGATGGTAGCATGATATTGGGAGGAAGGATGGCTTCTTTACCATAGACAAGGGTATATGGAGACACTCCAATCGCAGACTTGGGGGTGACTCTATCGGCCCAAAGAGCATTTGGTAATGCTGAGTGCCAACTCCTCTGGTTTTCTACTACAGTCTTCTTTAAAATTCTAATCAGATTTTTGTTGGAGGATTCAGCCAGGCCATTTCCTTGTGGATAGTAATTAGCAGAATAATTCAATTTTATTCCTTTATCATGAGCAAAAGCAGTCAATTTAATCGATGAAAAGTACTTAGCATTATCAAAAACTAATGAAACTGGAACTCCAAACCTGGTCATGATGTGGTCTTGTAGGAAGCTGATGACCTCGTCTTCATTTATCTTGCACAGCGGGATGGCTTCGACCCAGTGAGTGAAATAATCAGTAGCGGTCAGAATGTACTTGTGCTGCAAAGAGGAGTTTGGTTTTATTTCTCCAATAATTTCCAACCCCCATTGCTCAAATGGCTCAGTGATCATCACAGGCTTTAGAGGTGTTGCGGCTTTAGGCTGTCTCCCACTACACCTTTGGCAAATATCACACGTCCTGACATGTGCGTGTGCATCTCTAAAGAGCGTAGGCCAATAGTAACCTGTCCTGAGGATTTTGTGGGCTGTGGTATCCCTTGAATAATGTCCTCCAGCAGGACCGTCATGAAAATCTGTCATTACTTTGTTCGCATATTCTTTTTCTAAGCATCTCAGGAGTACTCCGTCATAATTTTTCCTGAATAATACTCCTTCAACAAGCTGATAGGAGGCTGATTTAAGACGCAGTGCCCATATTTGCTTGGAACTGCAATGTTCTGGAAACAGCCCTGCCTACAAGTAATGCACAAAGTCTCTATACCAAGACTCAGGAGCTGTAAACAAAGGACATACCTCCATTACATGTAATTTGGCCTCATCTTCCCAGGCGTGTTCTTCATTTTTTCCGTTTTCAGTCATCTGTTTGCACAACCCTTGTCCTTTAACTATAGATGTTGGCTTGAATTCAAGATCGTACTCTTGAAGATCTATTACCCAGTTGCCCCTTCTTTCTCCTAACTCCTTCTGTATAAGAAGAGACCTCACATCTGGGTAGGGGATGATCACCTTGGTTCTATTTTTTAAAATATAAGGCCTGAATTGCTTTACCGCTTTGAATACAGCATAAGCTTGTTTATCAACAGCTGGGTAATTCAATTCAGCCCCCTGTAGACTAGTACTCATAAAGGATATTGGGAATTCATCCCCCCCATCTTCCTTTTGGGTGAGCACAGCTGCTAGTGAATCATTGGATGCGAAGGTATACAAGATAAAATATTTGTCAAAATTTGGGCTTTTTAGGGAGGGTGTGTGTGCAACAGCAGTTATGATTTTGCTGAATGCGCTCTTCTCAATTTCAGTCCATTTGAATAGTGCATTTTGCTTTACCATCTGCTGCAACGGCTTGACAATCTGAGCAAAATCAGGAACAAACCTTCGCACGAAATTTATCGTTCCCATAAATGATTGCATCCCCTTTTTATTATGGGGCAAGGGGATTTGTTCAATAGCCTTAATTCTTTTTGGATCTATAGAGATTCCTTTCTTCGAAACTATGTGACCCAGCAACTTGCCCTCCGTGACAGTGAACACACACTTCTTAGGATTTAGTGAGATGCCGTATTTTCGACAGCGTTCGAAAATTTTCCTTAAGTGAAACGAGTGCTCTTCTCTTTTCTTTGATAATATTGTAATATCATCAAGGTATACTACAGCACTTCGGCCAATCAATCCGTGGAAAGTTATGTCCATAGCTCTCTGAAATGTTACTCCAGAATTTATAAGTCCAAAAGGCATTCTTCTGTAGGCAAAGGTTCCCCATTTGGTCCTGAACGTGGTCTTCAATCTATCTTCTTCGGCGACTAATACTTGATTGTAGCCAGAGAAACCGTCTAATAATGAAAACAGTTCAGAACCTGAAACCATTTGAAGCAGTTGCTCCATGGGTGGAAGAGGATAGTTATCCTTATCTGATGCACGGTTTAGGTTCCTGAAATCCACGCAGAGTCTGATCTCTCCAGACTTTTTCCTTACTGGTACCAGATTTGATACCCACTCAGAGTGTCTGACTTTAAAAATGATTCTAGCATCCAATAATTTCTTAACTTCACTCTGAATCAGCGGTTCCAATTTTGGATGCATTTTTCTTAACGGTTGCTGATAGGGCTTGACGCCAGCTTTAAAGGGGACAACATGCTTGATGATGTTGGTGTCGTATGTTTTCAAATCTTCGTACGTTCATGCGAAAACATCTTTATATTGTTTAAATAGACTGATGAATTTGTCTCTTTCTGCTGGTGAACAACACTTGCCGAGATTCACAAATTTTGGATTCGTCTCAGTCCCTAAATTTATCAGCTCGAATTGTAGAGATGAGCTGTGGGTCTTCATGTTGGCTGGTCTTCTAAACTTTTCATTTAAATCGGACATTTTTTCTAATGTTCTGACACCTTTAGGAATGAAATTGTCATATTTCATCTCGGCCTGATGCTCTTCATCGTCTATGATCGCTCCTTTAAACACCTCGTCATTTGTCAAACATTCTATGATTTGCTGATCATCGTCCAACACTCGCAAGTTGGTGATCATATCCGATACTGAAGGCCTGAAAAGTAATTCAACAAAGCATCGATTATTAGTGGGTACCAACCTAGCGGCTGAGGTGGCCAACAGGTCAGCTCCTGCATTTTTAAGCCTTGGAATTGAAATAATATTGAATGCATTAAAACTTTGCAGCAAATCCCATACCTCATTCTGGTAAGCCTTTAAGTGAGGAGAAACACAATGTATCTGATTCCGGATTTGTTTCACAATAATTTCAGAATCCCCAAAAACTTTTAGATTACTTACCTTTAATTCAATTCCTTCTTTAGTCGCTGCACCAGCGCTTCGTGCTCAGCTGTATTATTAGTACACTCAAACTCTAATCTACACGAAAGGAAATGTTTATTCTTATGTGGGTCGATCAGGACACAGCCAGCCCCTGACCCTTCTAATGTCTTAGAGCCATCAAAAAACAAAATCCAAAAATCACTAACTACTGAAGGTGAATCTACTCCTACTGTTAAGTTCACTATATTACAGTCAATCTCATCAGCCTGTGAGAATCGAAGGAGATCAGGCTGAGTTTCTGATGTGTTGCTGGCTTCTTCCGCTTGATAATTCCCTAGTTCCAACTCGATAAATTAGTTTCCCAGTATAGAATCCACTGGTACATTGTTCTCCTCCAGCTGAGTAACATTGTACTTCATGTGAGGCTCTCTTAGAATCTTAATCTGGTTTGGACTCCCTTTGTATGGAAACCAAAGATGGGACCAATCTGAGGCAAAATATCCATTTAATTTGGCCGACCAATCTCTGCTCAGGACAAGACCGTAAGCGTCTGGTATATCAGCCACCACGATGTTAATAACTTGGAAAACTTTTTCATTAGATGGCAGACGGACTAGGACATCTCTAGCTCACCAATCACCTTTACATCCATTCTATCCAATTGAACCACCCTCCACGTGGATGGCTTAGGCTTCCCATTGATATTTTTACAGACTGATATGGGCATAACATTTACCAACGCCCCTTAGTCTACAAAGAAATTATGTACATTATGATTGAAAATTTCAAACATGAGGAGGAAAGGAGGATGTTTTCTTTTAGACTTACCTCCAACACTGGTTTCTCCAATTTCTTCTTCTTCCTGAGGTTGATTGTTGGCGAGCAGCTTCTCATCCGACGCTTCAAGTGCTTTCAACAGTCTCTCTTTTTGCTGCGGCACTTTACACATTTCGAATAGCGGCACATTTGATTTTACCTTTTTTAAATCCTCCACTATGTCATAATCCATCGGCTGATCAATGGGATAGGGTTTATCAGCATTTTCTTCACTTGGCTTGGCCCGCGCTTCATTCTGCCTAGGATTTTGGCTGGTAATAGTGAACTTTGGAATTTTATCAACCAAAGATTTGTTTTGAAATTTCTTCTTAACATTTTTCTGCAGCCTCTTAATCTTTGGGAGTATAGGACTGTCTCCCTTAACTGTCCCTTGGCTCGTTGTGGCTACGTTGGTTTCCATAACGTCCTTGTACTCCTGAGTCTTTTCCTCTTCAGCATCAAATAACAAGACCGAATTCCATAAAGCCATGGTTTCATCTTCCTGTTCTTTAGTAGAAGTAGAAGCAGAACTCTCTTTTCTTTCTTCATCTCCCTCTTCTGTTAATCTAGAATCTAACAGTTGATTCATGACCAACGTCATCGAATTAATCCATTGAGGACAATTCTTTTCAGAGTGTGGTTGTTGGTGGAAAGTGCAAAAATTGTCCAAGCCTACCTCTGTTAAATTCATAGATGCAGTATTGTGAGGAGGAGGTTGAGACTGATGGTTATCCTCTCTTTTCTTATAATATGGCTTATAAAACTTTTGTGCTTCCTTTTCTTTCTCCGTATCTATGATTTTGTTGGACAACTTCTGCATCATTTTGGCCATATTTTTCAAATATGGTGACTTTTCTTCCTTAGGCTTAGCAAACAATAAGCCTTTTCTTCCCGCACCTTTCTCTCCTGACTGTTCTAGATAGTCTTCAATGCTCTCTCTTTAGGCTTCCACCACTTCTGCTTCTTCATAAGTTTCCGTCAAAGTAGGCTTGGCCCTACCTTTGGCGAACATGGCCAAATCAGGGCCTAAAGCTGAAGTATAATATTCAATCAGAACTTTGTCTGAAGGTTTATCCATTTCAGAAAAATTCTTGAGATAGGCTGCAAACCTTTGTGTGAAACTGTGCACCTTTTCTTTTCTTTTTTTCTTCAACACGCACAACCCTTTCATGAGAGCTGCATGAGTTTTCTGAGTTGCATACTTACTTCTGAAAATTCTTTCGAAGGTATTCCAATCAGGGATAGAGTTAGCAGGTAATCCAAAGTACCATAACGCTGCATCTCCTTTAAGGGTATGCGGGAACAGTCTGCAAACTACATATTCATATTCCCCTGCCCTTAATCCTTCAATAGCCAAGTAGAAACTTTGTAGATGATCATCTACTAGTATTTTCTCATTTGTGTCAAACTTGGGCAACATCTTGTCAAAGGCTTGAGGTAGGTCGTGTAATGGAGGCGTCAGGTTTAATGGTGATCTGGATCTCCATGCAGGTGGTGGATTTGGTGGGTTAGGTGGTTGGTTTGCGTTTACGACAGCCATGAGTCTGGGTGGAGAATGGGGAGGTGATCCAACTCGAGTATGAGCAAGAGAACTGTGAGGGGTTGTTGGGCCTTCTTGATTCAAAGGTAGCACAACTTCCTGTAAGACTGTTTCTACAAGTTCTTCCCAGTCTCCAACCAACACTAAGTCTTCCGCTACAGGACGATATTTCTTTTTATATTCTCTTATGGGAAATTCAGGGATGATTGGCAATCCTCCAATCTTCTTTACATATGCCCTGGTGTGTCTTCTTAGATCATTAACAATTTCATTGCCAACAGAATATAGATGTTCTCTTTCTTCCGGAATTGGATTTTGAAACCCACTGCTTTCAGAACTATTACTGGTGGAATATTCTCGGGAAAACGGGTTTCCTCGGCCAGCCATACACTGGCGGCCCTCCTTCTAGCTCCAAAACTGTTGGGGCCCCGAAATTTGCAGGCAACAACAGTAAGGGATTCTCCCCAATCAGCGTTCCCAACTAGCCCGTTGACTGTTTGGTATAGGGAATCCGTCCGGTTTGCGGTCCGGCTACCGTAGGTCAAAGTAACAAAAAACAAAGGCTTTACTGGTTGCAGCCCGGTCCACCGTGTATTTTTTGTATTTTTTGACTTAATGTATGATATGCAAGTGCCTAATTAACCATGCAGGGCGATAAGATGCAAGGAGCAGTCACAATGTGATGCGCAGGTTCTTACCTCTCGTCTTAGACTCGCTAGCATCTAAATCACATACAACAAGAAAATAAACTAACTACCTAAACTATCCCTAGGGAGCAGGATTATAATTTATTAGTGAGTAATACATTTTGTACCTTCATAATGAAGAGTTACAGATAGATGATACTTCTTTCAAGACACATGAACAATTACAGATATTTAAACAACTAGATAGCCAATTGTTTTATGAACAACATTTATTACTCACAGTGGAGAGCATCACAAAATATACTGAAAAGCATTCAACAAGAACATAGGTTCAGGAAGTTAAACACTCTCACGGTTGATGAAACACGGCTGAAAACAAAATAGTTCCCCTTCAACATTGTTCATTAAATCGCATTGATACATTCCACATTTCGCTTCCTCCAGCAGGGAAAAGTTGCAGTTTCTAATTGTAAAACGAAATAGTTCCTCTTACAAGCAAAAGGTTTACAAATTCTTCTCCGGAAAAAGTCCCTGTAACCTCTAACTTTCAAATATTTAAACAAAACCTTAGATCGCTTGGGTTCCCCCCAACGTATGACTTTTCCAATCCCTCAAAATGTTTCATCTTCCCATTTTATTTTTTGCACGCATTCATGTTCTGATTTGTAACTGATAGATCTTTCGGGCCTGTGCCTTTGTCTCTATTCATTTTCTCTTTTCCTTCTTTTGTCCTGCTAGTGATCCGGATGGCCACGATTCAACCTCTTCCAAAACCTTCCCAGCTCTGCTTACATGCCGAAGTGGTTTTACCAAGCTCCGGAACTCACCGTTTGGGCTGCCTCCCTTGTCCAATCTCTGGAAAATACCTGCAATCAAACGACAAGCATCATTTGTTGGAAACGCATTTCATCCGCAGCAGCAAATTAAACTGACTGAACAGCTAATCCACAGAAAATGTTCAGGTTCCCTACCGTCAGTTTACAAGTGTTGACTATAATACCTCATCCTCCTACAGGCTTGCGATAACAAAACCAACGGCGGAAATAGGGAAGAAACCAACATCGGAATCCCAAGGGCTTTCCTAGCCGCAACGGCGGAAGATTCAATGCTACCGGCACGCGATGGGAGGGCGGGAAAAAAAATTTGAATCAGAAATCGGACGGCTTTCCCTTTCGGAAGCTCAATGACTTTGAGAGCCGCAACAGTGGAAGGGCAAGGCTGAAGACACGCGACGCGGGCGAGAAAACTTTGGTCGGAAGTCGGAAGGCTTTGACATCGGACGCGAAAAAGATTTCTCAGCCACAACGGCGGAAGAGTAAAGACTGCGGGCAAGCGATGGTGGGGGGAAACTCAATCAGAACTCGGATGGCTTCACACTTTGGAAGCTAAAGGACTTTGAGAGCCACAACGGTGGAAAAAATAAGGTTAAAGCCATGCGATTCCCAGTCGGACGTCGTACGGATTTCTACTCTGGAAGCTAAATGACTTCCCCAGCCACAACGACGGAAGAGAAACAGCTTCAGATCAAACAAAAAGACACCCGATCAATACAAAAACTAAGTGGTTAGACAGCTTTAAAACTCAACCACGGACAAAAACCCATTTTACCTCCGCGACGGCGATCCAAAACAAATAAAAATCCGATCGACCAGCAAGCAGACTCAAAACTACGACCCTCAACAATTTTCATCACCATCAAAAAATTGATAACCTGGGCGAGAGTTAATCTGTAGAATCATCCAAAATCAAACATGACCAAAATTTGAAGGATCCAATCAGTTAGAAAACCATGCTAAATCATGAGGAGGGGTCCAAAATTTAAGAAATTTGGGGAGAACGGTTGTTGCTGCAACAGAACAATACAATTGTTCCTAGCTTCATCAGTGGCTTTCAATATCTCAAAATAGAAGACAACAGAGGGTGTGATGAGCACATTGGCTAAGCTCTATGAAAAAACCCTAGCTTCCAACAAGGTAATTTTAATGAACCATTTATTTCATATGAAGATGTCAGAAGGTGGATTTGTTGCTCACCATTTAAATGAATTTAATACACTTACTAGTTAGCTAAGTTCTATAAAAGTGAACTTTGATGATGAGGTTAGGGATCTTCTAATATTGTGCTCATTGCCAGAAAGCTGGAATATCTTAGTCATGGTTGTAAGTAACTCTTTCCCGGGTTCAAACACTCTTAAATTTGATGATGTTGTTGGTGTTATTCTTAGCAAGGAAATGCAAAGAAAAAGCACAAGTGAGACATCAGGTAATGAATTGACCATGGAGAGAGAGAAGAAAAAATAAGAGAGCAAGGAGCCCAAGTAATCACAACAAGTCTAGAAAGGGAAGATCTAAGTCTAGATTTGGAAAGATAGAGTGTTGGAACTGTGGTAAGAAAGGACATCTAAAGAAAGACTACAAAGCTCCAAACAAGAAAGGAGACAGGAAACATGAGACTACTCAAGAAACAAATGTAGCATGTGATGTGTTACAAGATGCTTTGATTATTACATTAGATAATACTAGTGATTATTGGGTAGTAGATTCAGGGGCTCAATGTCATGCTACACCCCATAGGAAATTCTTTCATGATTATGTTCCAGGCGATTTTGGACATGTTTTATTGGGGTATGATGAACCATGTAAAATTGTTCGAATGGGTAAGGTACAGATTAAGTTTTATAATGGAAATGAATGGCTACTAAAATATGTAAGGAATATTCTTGTTATGAAAATAAATCTAATCTCAATAGGGAAGTTGGGAGTTAGCGGTTGTTTGTCTACGTTTGAAAAAATGTGGTGGAATATCACTAAAGGAGCATTGGTAATAACAAAAGGAGATAGGATAGGTACATTGTATCTATGTCCTCATAATACTGATTATTCTATCTCTATAGCTTCCACAGAAACAGGTGCAGCGTTGTGGAATCATAGGCTTGGCCACATGAGCAAGAAGGGGATGTAGATTCTCTACTCAAGAAAATTGCTTCTAGATCTGAAGTAGGTAAGATTGGAATTATGTGAGAACTGTGTTTATGGAAAAAAGAAGAGAGTTAGATTTCTCAAGGTTGGGAAACATAAGAAGAGTGAAAAGTTAGAGTGTGTGCATACAGATGTATGGGGACCGACTCGGGTACAATATCTTGGTGGCTCTCGTTATTATGTTACTTTTATTGATGATGCAACTAGAAAAACTTAGGTTTATTGCATTAGAAAAAAATATGATGTGTTTTCTACTTTCAAGAAGTGGAAATCTTTGGTTGAGAATGAGACAAGAAAAAAATTGAAATATCTCAGATATGATAATGGAGGTGAATACTGTAGTAAGGAGTTTGATAGTTACTATTCATACAATGGGATTCATAGAGAGAATACAATCCCTGGAACACCACAAGAAAATGGTGTTTCAGAAAGGATGAACATAACGATCATGAAGAGTGCAAGGTGTATGTGATTGCATGCAGGGTTTCCCTTATAGTTTTGGGTTGATGTTGTAGACACTATTGTTTATTTAATAAAGAGAGGGATATCAAGTGCTTTGGATGGTGGGATTCCAGAGGAAGCATGGACAAACAAAAAGGTAAACTACTCATTTCCGAGAACTTTTGGTTATGAAGCATTTGTCCATATTGATAAAGAAAATCAAACAAAGCTTGAGGCTAAATCCAAGAAATGTGCCTTTATTGGATATGGGGCTGATGATTTTGGTTATCGTTTATCTAATTATGAAAATCATAAAATCATTAGGAGTAGAGATGTAGTATTCAATGAAAAGTTATGTACAAAGATCAGTTGCAGGGAAAGAAAGAGGAGAAGGAAAACACAAAGTACACAGTTCTTGATGAAATAAAAGAAAATGAAGTTCCAAAGGTACCACAAAATCAAGAGCAATAGCATGTACCTCAATCTCTTGCAAATGTAAGAAGATCTACCAGGTTAAGTAGACCCCCTGAACGATTCTCTCCTTCATTGTATTATTTATTGATGATTGATTCTGGTGAACCAAAATGTTATGAAGAGGCAATGCAGGTAGAAACTAGAAAGAAGTGCTAGCAAGGAATGGATGAGGAGATGGACTCATTGGTAACAAACCAGACTTGGGATTTGGTTGAGTTTTTTATAGAAAAAAAGAACATTGTAGAATAAATCGTTTATATGTTGAAGGAAGAATATGGAGGCAAGAAATGGTAAAAGGATAGACTTGTTGTAAAGGGGTTTGCACAAAATAAAGGTATAGACTTTGACGAAATATTTTCTCTCATTGTCAAAATGACTTCAATTAGGACTATTTTAAGGTTAGTGGTGGTAGAAGATTTGCATCTTGAACAGTTAGATGTAAAAACATCCTTTCTCCATGGGGATTTGGAGGAATATATTTATATGTAGCATCCACAGGCGTATAAGATCAAAGGGAAGGATAATTTGGTTTGCAGGTTTAAGAAGAGGTTGTATGGACCAAAGAAAGATCCAAGGTAGTGGTATTTAAAATTTGTTAAGTTTATGACAATACAGGGTTATAGTAGATTCCATTCTGACCAATGTGTTTAATTCAAGAGGCTAGATAATGGAAGATATATTATCTTGTTATTGTATGTGGATGACATGCTTGGTGCAGGGTCTAACATGCAGGATATAAATGTGCTCAAAAGGAAACTATCTAAATCATTTACAACAAAGGATTTGGGTGCTGCAAAGCAAATCCTTGGTATGAGAATAACAAGAGACAGGAAAAATCACAAATTGACATTGTCTCAAGGTGAGTACATAGAAAAGGTGTTGGAGAGGTTTATAATGTAGAATGCAAAACCAGTTAGTACACCTTTGTCCAACCTTTTCAAACTAAGGAGATGTGTCCCAAGATACAGGAAGAGATAGAATACATGTCCATGGTTCCCTATTCATCAACAGTTGGAATCTTGATGTATGCCATGGTGTGCACAAGACTAGATATTGCACATGCAGTGGGAGTTGTGAGCATGTATATGAACAATCCAGGTAAAGAGCATTGTAAAGCAATATAATGGATTCTCAGGTATTTGAGAGGTACCACTTCTCATGAAACATGTTTTGGAGGAAAGACATTGTTCTATAGGTATATGTTGATGCACATATGGAAAGTGATAAAGACACCACAAGGAGCACCACGGGGTATGTATTTACCGTGGGTGGAGTAGCATTAAGTTGGATTTTGAAACTGCAAAAGGTTGTTTTACTTTCAACAACGGAAGCAGAGTATGTTGTTGCTACAAAGGCTAGCAAAGAAATGATTTGGTTGCAGAGGTTCATGGAGGAATTGGGTAAGAAGAAAGAGAATAACAGGTTGTATAATGACAGCCAGAGTGTCATTCATATTGCAAAGAACTCAATATTTCATTTGAAGACTAAACATATATAACTCAAGTACCATTTCATAAGATATGTTCTAGAATATGAACTGTTAAAGTTGGAAAAGATACATACTAGCGAGAATCCTACAAACATGTTGACAAAGGAAGTAACTAGAGAGAAGCTGAGTTCCTACTCAATTTCTATTGGCCTTCAAGTATGAAGGTGAAAATGAGAAATTTTCCAAGTCCAAGGTTCAAAAGCATAGTCCAACAAGTGCGACAATGGCGGAGTTGTTGTGATCAGTCTCCAAGTGGGAGATTATTGGCTATGGAGCCTGATCTTCCAGATTCAGAGATGTTATTGTTCATTTGTGTTTGTACCCCGTTTTTATTATGCACTCATCCTAACTGGGGGGTGTTGTGGGACATCGTCCCCTTGAGGTGGTCTATGGGGTAGTGGTTCCCCGATGGGGGCTTGGGAGCAAAACCCCAAAAATAAATATTTGGGATGTTTGTTGGTTAACAGTTTGCAGACCCATGGTATTGGGTGACCCGTAGTATTTTCCCATGGTAATTCCCCTATAAAAGGAAAGCATTGTAATACGGTTGTGTATTGTATTGCAGTATTGTAAAACAATATATGTGATTGTGTGATAGAGATTGTGAGAGAGAGAAGAGGAAGTGCATAGGGATTGTTGTAGGTTGTATCCTTTGATTTTGTTGGATGGTATAATAATGAAGGACTAGCAATTTCTGTGTGGATGTAGCCCATCTTGGGTGAACCACTTTATATCTATGTATTTCTTGTAATGTGTTTAATATTTTCATCTTGTTTAATTGTTTAATTGTTATTTCTTTATGATCCTATTTTTCTAAGAGAAGGCACAAGGAAGAATGGTCCTGAAAGTAAGACCAATGATCACGAGAGATTACATGCATTGAAGGATGGATTTGCAAAATCTCAAGCCTTCCTCATTGATTCAGGAGCCTCCAACCACATGGTTTCCTCCAAAGAATCATTTTATTCATTAAATATGAGTGATAGTCCAAGTATTTACGTGGGAGATGATACTCTTATCCAAGTTGATGGGAAGGATACAATAAAATTAGAACATGGAGTGTTCAAAATGTTCTCTATGTACCTTCTTTAGCAACAAATTTGTTATTTCTTTACTAGATGACACATCCTGGTTTGCCAAAGAGAGTTGTTTAGACATGACACAGTTGAGATGTCAAATATATCTAGTGGGAATATTATAGGTAAAGGTGTTAAAAACCATGCCTCCAAGGCATATGAGTTCTCACACTTTTTTCCATACTCATATCTATTGCAAGATCTGCACCCAATTAAAAGGGAAGGTAAATATATTCTACCTAAGACATTTGCATATGATGATGTTTCTTGTGATGATTCAGATCCAGAATTTGAAGATGAAGACCAAATTGAATAAGATATTGAAATTGATTATGAAGTTCAAATAGATCCAGTCCCTACTCCCTATCCTAAGCCTAAATGGGCTCATAAAGTCATTGAGACTGTTAGGAACATTCCTGGAGATCCATATGAAAAAAAGGAGAACCAGGTCTTACTTTCAAGATGAGAACCTTGCATGATGGTGGGTTATGATCGACAGTTCTACAAACTAGATTACCATGATATACCAAGGCAATAAACCATGGATAAGGAATATGAGACACTACAGAACAATGAGACATTGGATCATGTCTCTCTTCCTCCAGAGAGAAGAGACAAAAATTCCTTTCTACATGGTAAATTGAAAGAACAAATCTACATCGAACAACCTAAGGGGTACACCAACAATTATTCCTTGGAATGGAAGCTGAGGAAACCATCATATGGGTTCAAGCAAGCCCCCAGGACATGGCATCGTAAGTTGAACTCTTTCAAACTGTCATAGAGGTTTGAAAGGTACAAGTCTGATTACAAAGCAACAACATCTCCTTTCATATATGACATCATATTGGAGGAAGGAGGTTCACATGGGTAACATGCACTATATCAGGGAACCTATGAACACAAGGACCAACACACTGCATTATTGCTTTATAGAGGTGTTGATTTGAAATTTCAGGATCTTTTTAACCTTTAAAAATTTCATTTGAAATTTGTATGTTAAAAAAATCAGAAACATGCTTAAAACTAAAATTTTAAATGCTTAAAAAAAACACATAAGCAACTAAATAGTATGTAAACCATGAAATTGAAGGACAAGGACTAATAACAGAGTTCATCCCTCCTGGGCTACGTCTCCGAGCCACTTCCAATGGGAAGGTCGATCTTATTCAGTCTTCAAAGATTACATATATGAGTTCTAGAAGCATCTCTATGTTATGTCAGTTAAACTGATAAACAGACTGTACCACTGTGTTCCTCTCGAAATTCTGAGTAAAATGATTATAAAGTCGACTATGTTTACTTGAGGCTTACTTTGGCACCTAAATCGAGATAACCTCTTCCTGCAACTATATGGACTATACAAAATACCACCTCGAGAAGCAAGCACATTAATGACTATACCTTGACCTCAGGATTTCTAGATTGTACTGACTTAGGATCTGTGTCAAAAATGTGCTCTGCACCTTCCTTTCCCTGGCTCCAATACATGTTTTTTATAAAGGTTTTTTGGCATTATTTTGGAGGGCCACCCACCCTTTTTGGGCCCAAAATACGACTACAATTTTTAAATAAAAATCATTGTTTACCATATAATGAATAGGCCATGGCCAAGGGGTAATTTGTTATGTCTTTGGGGCATAGGCATCGGGGTCAAACCCGCAGGCCTCCCCCTTTGGGTGTTAACATTGAAACGTCACATTTGTTGGTGGTTTAGTTCGTATTGCAGTGGCATTGTTGGACTATGACTTGGATTTTGTGATGGAGATTTGATGTTGGATTAGCTTCCATGTTTATTGGCTCCACTGTTCTATGTTTGCTGGTTGGTTTATCCACAAGGCCTCGGTGTTGGCCACGGGGTTGAGCACCTAGCCCTCGATCCCGCCTTTTCTCCCATTAAACTTACATTCAACTTCAAACACAAGTGGAGTCATATAGTTTTTACGAAACAATGGTGGGATCCATGGCTAGTAGGGATTGTTGGAGGCGTCAGTGTTCCTAGAGGTTGTGGGTTCGATTCCCATGGTCTCCTACAATTGTTTTTGAACTGTACAATTATATGGCCAATAGGGATTCCACATGGCAAACGCTGATTCATCCAAATAATTTGCAATGTCATCAACCTATCCTTGTGGAAACTTGTGGGGAATGCCACGTGTCTCCAATGTTGACTTGTCCATGCCATGTGGAACCCTGTGGGTGTGCCACGTGGCCTCTTTTTTACATCAAATTTAACCTTTTTTGAATTTTTGAAACTGAATAACTTTTAAATCCGGAGGTCGTTTCACGTGAAACGAACGTTGTTGGAAAGATGTTGACGAGCTATTTACAAATGTAATATTTATTTCACTGTTTGAAGACTTTCATTCTAATCAAACTTTGAGATCCTCCTAGATCAGGTACAGGTTGCAAAATGTTTTTACAAAGTTTTTACGCAAGAGGAATTTATCTCTTGGTGTGAAATCTTGATCCAATTCCCTACTGTTCATTTTGGGGGTGAGGGGGGTTTCCCATGATGTTTTCCCCATTTCCTTAGTTTATTGACCAATTAGTTTTTTGCATTAGATTGTATGGGTGACCTTTGGTCTTAGTTTCCAAGGCCCAGGTTGTCTAAGTTTGGATTAAGGGGGAGTGTTAGGATTATTGTAATCCTTCATTTTCCACCATAGTCTAAATTTCAGATTCCTAGCTTAGGAATATGTTTCCACTTCATTAGTGAAATGGAGAAGTTATATGGGGCCCACCTACCACTTGATGCACCCTCATGCATGATTTTAAGACCTCTAGAGACCAATCCCTAGAATTTAGGAGCCCACACTAAGTCATTGGAGTCCCATGATCAGTTCTATAAAATTCTAAGCACAACAAGATCTACTATCCAAATGGATCCTCACAATACAAGAATTTGACAAAATATGCTAAAACAATGTGAACGAGGCAAAATAACACATAGAAATGGTGCAAATAATTGAGTTTTCTGTTACATTCCAATACATAAAAATGTTTGTATCTCAAATATATTACAATAGGAGAAAATAATTATCCTTTGGAGGTGCATTAGCAGCATACAAGTGGCGGAATTACATTGGAACTCAAACCCCCCCTACATTGACCAATAGGCTCCCAACTCATCTCAAACAGTCACAAATGGCACATGTGAATATTGGGATGGTGTGGTTGGTCAATAATGATGGCGTCCCATGATTTTTGGAGAGAATTTTGGCATGGGAGTGGCCCTAGGCAGTCCAAAAGGACAAAAAAGGCAATAATTGACAAAAAATAATGCATGGGTGCCCTTGGTCAAACCTAGATCCATGATTTAAGGGATGGAGTGCCCAAAGGGACCAAAAGGTAATTAATGAGGTATATTATCTCCTTGTTTGACCAAAATTAGGGCGTTGGGTGCAATTAATGGTACAAAACCTCAATTAATGGCCCAAAACCTCAATAACCTTAGTAAAATGTCATTATCCTTGTTCATACCAACTAATCTAGTCCAAAAAAATGAAAGAGACTATGGTCCTTGGTGAAATAATGTTCTAACACCCCCCTTAAGCCTGACTTAGTGTATCCAAAATCAAAATGAGGCCTTGGCAACAATGGTTGAATTCACGTCTTACATTTTATTTGCAAATTTTATTAATCCATATAACCAAGATAAGAAGGAAAACCACATGGGAACAAAACCTCCCCTCTAAAATGGAAATTATGCAAAATTTGAAGTAATTATCAGTCTTAACATTGTTTCACCCACCCCAATGAGTGATATAATATAGGTGAAGGTATTCCTAGAAAAACTCTTGGTGAATATGCTAGCTTTCTGCTCAGCTGATGGGAAATACTGCAAAGATATCACTCGGTCATGCACCAAACTCCTAATGTAGTGCATGTGTATCTCGATGTGCTTGGTCCTCTGTCTCTGTTATGGATTTGTATAAATATTGATTGCACATTTATTATCACACCAAATGACAATGGGTGAATCAAATTCAAAACCAATTTCTCCAAGATTCCCTTGCAACCACACACATTGTGTAGCTGCATTCACTACTCCCCTGTACTCTACCTCAACTGATGATAAGGAAGTAGTGTGTTGTTTCTTACTTAACCAGAAAATAGGTCTATGTGCAAGCATGAATACATAACCTGAAGTGTACTTTATCAGTGGAATCTGTAGCTCAATATAAATCAGTAAATCTAACAAATTATAGTGGAGAACTAGTTGCATAGTGTATCCCGAGGTGTTTGGTTCCTTACACATAATGCAAGACCATTTTGGAAGCCATCCAATGGAACAAGTGATTCTCTTGCATATACCTTGGAACAACTCATACTACATAATCCAAATCAGGTTGAGAGTGTGTAAGATACAACAAGCTCCCAACTAGTTGCCTATACAACGAGTTGTTCACTAATGGAGATGAACCAAAATCACCTTGTTTTACTCCTGAAAGGAAGCAACACTTAGATTCTTTGCATTTAGACATTCTGAACTTTAATAATAAGTCTAAAGCATACTTTTATTTTCTTACCTTTATCCTCACATCATTTTTCTCAATCTCCAAGCCAAGAAATTGTTTCAACAATCCTAGGTTAATCATAGAAAATGCACTATGCAATGAAGACTTAACTAAACCTATATAGAAAATGCAACTTCCAATGATCGAAATTTTATTTTTTCAACATTAAGCTAGCATTATTAGGATATTTAACTGAGAGAATAACAAGCACAGCAATCAAACATAAGAGACAATGAACACAGTGTTTTTCCTCGGGGAAACCATAAAGGAGAAAACCATGCAACTTCCTCAGAGATAGAATCAACACCAAAATAGAAAATCCCAAAATAGTAAGTGATATCCTGACAGCAGTAATCTTCTTCTTGTCTAGCCCCAGTGTCTTCTCCTTCCTCAACTATGCGCTACACTTGAGTGTGTATGAGTTGTGTGATAAATAGAGACTCCAGTTCTCTATTTATACTAATCTCGGCATGACTAAAACCCTACTAGGGCCGACCTCTACTAGGGGAGTCTAATAACCCTAGTGCCCCAAAACTGTGGGGACTTTAACCCTTAGACAATCGGAGGGTTACTCACTATGAATTGACATGACTTGCATACATAATAGATCCTCTCGATCGGAGCATCAGGGCATGACAATATGACTCAATTACATAATAGATACATCCTGGAATAAACATCAGGTTACAAGACATAAAATACATAGATGAATAGATTCTAAAGTTACAAATACATCAACACTCCCTCTTAACTAGGAAGGTATTCTTTCAACCCAATTTTCAGCACTGGTCTTCTTCTCTGGATCAACTGGATCATCTCATCATCTTCAAGTATTCTTCAGTCTTCAAGTCTTCTTTGTCTTTGAGTCTTCAAGTCATATTATTTTTCAAGTCTTCTTCATCTTTGAGTCTTCAAGTCATCTTCTTTCTCTTTATCACGGGTTCTGCATCATCATGACTACTGGCTCATCACTGCTGGATCATCATCAAGTCTAGATCATTGAGTCTGGATCATCATCACAACTGGATCGTCACTTGATATGGATCATCATCAAGTATGGATCATCTCATCTGGATCACTTGATCTGGATCATCATCAATTCTAGATCATCATCTGTTATATCATAATGGTGCTATCTTGATTCTTCTCATCACAGGAAGTTCTACAGAGTCAATCCTGTAGGCCTACCCTTCATGTAGGTCTTCATCAGTGCTTATATCTGACACTTAAGTCAGAATGGCCCACCTAGCTCTTACATCTGACCACATCTTGTCAAAAAGGCACACCCAGCACTCACATCTGACCTCATCTTGTCAGAAAGGCCCAGCACTCACATATGACCTCATCTTGTTAGAAAGGCTCAGCACTTATATTCAACCATGTGTAAACACATCACATCGAAAAGGATCTGCACTTACATCCAACCTCATCTTATCGGAAAGGCACTGCACTTACATCCAACCCCATCTTGTCAGAAAGGCACAGCACTCACATCTAACCATGTGTAAACACATCGCGCCAGAATGGCTCAGCACTTATATCCAACCTCATCTTGTCAGAAAGGCTCTGCACTTACATTCGACCATGTGTAAACACATCGCATCGAAAGGGCATGCACTCACATCTTATCATGAAGGAACTAATCCTATCATCGCATCAAAATGGCCCCCAGTCCCAGACTGAGCTACCTGGTAACTAACCAGGTGCCTCCATTCCTAGAATGGCAGTTTCCCTTACATCTGACCTACTCGTCAGAATGGCCAACACTCACATCTGACATGGAAGGAACTTAATCCTTTGGCCATGACAGAATGGTTCATCCCTTACATATGATCAAGTGGGAACACATCCCTCTATCACATCAGAATGGATTCTTAGTCCTAGACTGAGTTTTCTTGGTAACTGACCAAGTGCCTCCATTCCCAGAATGGCAGTTTCCCTTACATCTGTCCTACTCGACAGAATGGCCAGCACTCATATCTGACATGGAAGGAACCAATCCTCTCACCATGATAGAATGGCTCAGCCCTTACATCTAACCATGGAAGGAACCAATCCTCTCACCATGTCAGAATGGCTATGGGTCTCATCACTTTCTCTTGGAGGAAACCTCGATTTGGAGAACACCAAGCTTCTCCCTGAAGTACTAGAACTTCAGCCTAGCCAATGGCTTCATCAATACATTAGCTATCTGTTCCTCCATCACAATATACTGGAGCTTCACTATTCCCCTCTGCACCATATCCCTGATATAGTGATACTTGATCTCTATATGCTTCGACTTGTCATGGAACACTGGATTCTCGAACAACTTCACGCAACTCTGGTTGTCACAATGTATACAAGTAGCATCCAACTAGAGATCAAATATATCAGACAATAGCTTACATAGCCATACTAACTCACAACTAGCTGAACAAGCTATGACATACTCTGCTTCAGCTGTACTCAGTGCCACATAGGATTGCTTCCTACTAAACCAAGAGATCACACCTGATCCCATACTGAAGCAACATCCTGAAGTGCTCTTTCTATCAATGGCACTTCCTACCCAATCTGAATCAACATAACCCTCTAGGTTAATCTTCTGATTCAACTCATACTTGAGCCCATAATCAACTGTGCCCCTCAGGTACCTCAAAATATGCTTTGCAGCAATCAAGTGAACATTTCTCGGATCTTTCAAGAACTGGATCAAGGTGTTCATAGCAAAGCAAATGTCTGGTCTTGTGTTCATTAGGTACATCAATGACCCAATCATCTGACAATACATCGTAGCATCAACCGAATCTGATGAAGCATCACTCAATAGATTCAAGTTCGATGCCATAGGTGTGGCCATGGCTTTGCAGTCCATCATCCCAAACCTCTTCAGGATCTCTACTGCATACTTCCCTTTTCCAAGGAAGATTCCATCTATACTCTGCCACACCTCCATACCTAGAAAGTAATGCATCATACACAAGTCCTTCATCTCGAACTTGGCAGCAAGCTTTCTCTTCATATCAGCAATCAACCCATCCATACCTGTCACAAATAGATCATCTACATACAGTAGAAGCATCATTGGGTTTCCATCCTCAACCTTGTAGTAAAGGTTGGAATCTGATTTACTCTTGGTAAAGCCTAAACTAGTTAGAAAGCTATCAATCCTGCAATACCTAGTCCTGGGTGCCTGTTTCAAACCGTACAGGTATTTCTTCAATCTGCACACATGAGACTCCTTGTCATGTGCCTCAAAACCGAGTGGCTGCTCCACATACACTTCCTCTTCCACTACACCATTCAAGAAAGTAGTCTTAACATCCATCTGGTGTATCTTCCATTTCATCACTGTAGCCAGATCAAGTACTGATCTAATGGAAGTGTATCTGGTTACAGGTGCAAAGGTTTCTTCATAATCTATTCCTTCTTTCTGAGAGAAACCCCAAGCCACAAATCTTTCCTTATACTTTTCAATGCTGTCGTTTGCAGCATGCTTGATCTTGTAGATCCATTTGGAAGTTACAACTAACTTCCCTTCTAGTCTTGGGAAAACATCCCAAACATCATTCTTCATGATCGATTGATATTCTTCGATCATAGCATCCTTCCATTCTTTTCGTTCTGTCGCTTCTTCATAACTGGAAGGTTCTTTGTTAATGAAATCACACAGTAAAGCTACATACCCGGAGCAGGAGCTAGTCCTCTTTCTTTCTCTGTGATTATCTTCTGGAGCCCCATATCTTTCCACACCTTGGATAAGTTCTCGTACCCAAGCAGGTTTCCTCTTGTGAGGATTCTTCTCCGGAGGTGGATCTACAGGTCTTTGTGGTTCTTCAAATTCTCGATCTTCTTCTTGAATTTCTTCGTTCATGGTTGTGTCATGAATTCTGGGTGCTTCTACTTCTTCAGGTTCTTCAACAAGTCTCTTTCTGGATTTGTTGTAAGTTGTGTCTTCATCAAATGTCACATCCCTGCTGATGTCAATCTTCTTGTATCCTGGGAAATATATTCTGTAAGCCTTTGAGCTTTCAGAGTATCCCACAAATATACCCTTCTTTCCTGAAGGATCTAATTTTGTTCTCTTCTCTTTTGGAATGTGTATGTATACAGGACAGCCAAATATTCTGAGATGGTTGACTTCTAGTTTCTTGCCAGAGAAGACTTCTTCAAGAGTCTTGTTCTTAAGTACTCTATGTGGAGTACAGTTCTGTACATACACCGTTGTTCTAGCAGCTTCCGCCCAAAGATGCATAGGAAGATCTTGATCATGAAGCATTGTTGTTGCAACTTCCATGATAGTTGCATTCTTCCGTTCCGCAATCCCATTCTGCAGTGGATTATAAGGAGTAGACAACTCCCTCTTAATCCCTGATTCTTTACATAGCTCTTTGAATTCATTTGAAGTGAATTCTCTGCCATTATCTGATCGAAGGGTCTTGATCTTATTTTCAGTGTGATTCTCAATCAAGGCTTTGAATTCCTTGAATTTGCTGAATACTTCATCTTTATTCTTCATGAAGTAAACCCATGTCTTCCTAAAAAAATCATCAATAAAAGAAACATAATATGCATACCCTCTTAGTGAGTTTGATGACATAGGACCGCATACATCGGAGTGGATGATTTCCAAGATTCTTTTTGCTTTGCTTTCGCTACTTGGAAATTTCTTCTTTGTGTTATTTCCTTTCGCACATCCTTTGCAGACCCCATCATGTTTTGCTTTCATTTCTGGAAGACCTTCAACAGCTTTGCTTGCAAGAGATAGTGCTCTGTAATGCACATGTGCAAGCCTTCTATGCCAAACTTCACTTGGCTCTACTGTGTCATGGACCAAGACTTGTTCTGGATGGCCCTTCAATTTGTACAAACCTCCTTATTGTTCACCAATCACTATTGCATCATCAGTAGTCTTTCCTTTTGGCCACATGATGACTTGACCATCTATGAATGCAACCCTCATTCCTTTTGCATCCAATGCTGATATGGAGAGAAGGTTCTTCTTCAGTCCTGCCACAAACAATACTTCCTTCATTGTTAGAGACTTACCAGAGTCTATTTTATAGGAGGATTCCCCACTACCTTTTATCAGATATTGGTAGTCATCTCCTAGATTCACCTTGTGAGGTGATTCATGTTCTGAGAGCTTCACAAAGGATTCCTTGAATCCAGTCATATGTTTGGAAGCCCCACTGTCTATAAGCCAATCATCACTTCCATGAGTAATGTTACCTGTGAGAGAGGAGATCAGAACATATTCATCCTCACTTGAAGAATCTTCACTTTCATATATGGATCTCTTCTTGGATGGTTCATCATCCTCTGCAGCATGAGCATGATGTCTTCTCTTGCTTCCCTTCTTCTTGTGAGGGCTACTTTTGTTCTTAGGACAATCTCTAGCAAAGTGTCATTTTTCATCACATGTATAGCAAATGAACTTAGACCTATCTCTAGGATTTCTAGAGTTATTCCTGTGATGAGAGTACTTACTTTTTTTATGGTTGGATCTGGATTTCTTGGATTGTACTGTGAGAGCTTGATCTTCACTTCCCATCTTCTCTTCTCGAGCTGCTATTCGAGCTTCTTCTTGAGAACATTCTTCCCACAGTCTACTAAACTTGACTAATTTCTTTCTAGCATAGATCCCTTGAATGAAAGAATCCCATGTCCTAGGGAGACCGTTCAAGGAGGTCATCACAATTTCTGTATTCTCCACTTCTTCATCTACTGCTTCCAATTGTTCCTTGATCTGAGAAACCCTTGTGAAGTAAGATTGGATAGTCTCTGCATCCTGTATCTTCAATTTCTTCAGTTGATTCCTCAGAGTCATCTTCCGGTTTATGTTCTTCCCTTCAAACAATTTGGTTAGGGAATCAAACATAGCTTTAGGTGTCTTGAGAGAGGAAACCTGTGGAATAAGGTGATCCTTGATAGAATTAGCAATGATCCTCTTTGCCATAACCATCTTCTTCTTATGTAAGGCTTTTGCCTCATCTCCCTCTAGAACTAGAACCTCCTCATGGATGTAGGAGTCTAACTCATTCTCTTCTAGGACCAGGGAGATCCTACACTTCCAGGCTCGGAAGTTATCAGCTCCCTCAGACTTTTCATCAAGCTTGGTATGATGAGACATCTTAACTGATAACCTCAAATGGAAATACAAAATATTTTAGATCTTACCAGGTTCAAGATGTCAGATCTAAAACTTGAGTTGAAATCTTGTAGTACTGGATCAGGAGCAAATTAGGGTTTTGCTTTTCCAGAGTTCTGTGCACCCAAATGCCTTGAAATTTGTCCCTAACTTTGATTTTGGGTAGGAGATCAATCCAGGCCTGGGGTCACTGAAAAATTCCTCTTCTTTGAAAATCCCTAATTTCCGACAGTAGTGACAAGTCCAAAACTGAAAAACCTCAGAATTGGATTCTACTTCGACAGAAATATGTGCCCTAGGGAGGAGAGTTATTCCACCAGACTTTTGCTGAAAATCTGTGGAGGAAGATCCACAAACTAGGAAGCCCTAGTTCCCGCAGCTGCACAGTGTCTTCTTCTCAGGTTACCTCTGATACCATGTTAGTTTTTCAACATTAAGCTAGCATTATTAGGATCTTTAACTTAGAGAATAACAAGCACAGTAATCAAACACAAGAGACAATGAACACAGTGTTTTTCCTCGGGGAAACCATAAAGGAGAAAACCCCGCAACTTCCTCAGAGATAGAATCAGCACCAAAATAAAAAAATCCCAAAACAGTAAGTGATATCCCGACAACATTAATCGTCTTCTTTTCTAGCCCCAGTGTGTTCTCCTTCCTCAACTATGTGCTACACTTGAGTGTGTATGAGTTGTGTGATAAATAGATACTCCAGTTCTCTATTTATACTAATCCCAGCATGACTAAAACCCTGCTAGGGCCGACCTCTACTAGGAGAGTCTAGTAACCCTAGTGCCCTGACACTGCAGGGACTTTAACCCTTAGACAATCAGAGGGTTACTCACTATGACTTGACATGACTTGTTTACATAATAGATCCTCCCGATCGGAGCATCGGGGCATGACAATATGACTCAATTACATAATAGATACATCCTAGAATAAACATTGGGTTACAAGAAATAAGATACATAGATGAATACATTCTGAAGTTACAAATACATCAACATAAAATATCATCAACATACAATAAAATGATCTGAATAGATTCATCTAAATGCTGCAAATACACATTAGGATCATATTGACATCTTTCAAAACCTTGAGAGAGAATAAAGTTGTCCATCTTGGCATACCAAGCTTTGGAGCTTGCTTCAGGCCATAGAGAGACTTCTTTAACCTAAAAACAAGTGAAGGATCATTAATGAAAACTTTAGGATAATGCATATATATCTCCTCATGAAGGTCACCATGAATAAAATCACTCTTCACATCCATATGGTGCACCTCCCATTGTTTAGATGCAACAATGGCCAAAACTAACCTGATTGAGTCAATCTTTGCCACCTGTGCAAATGTTTATGTGTAGTCCAATTCATGGAATTAAGAGAAGCTCTTGGAAACCAATATAGCCTTATACTTGACTTCAGAACCATCAGCAACCATTTTGCTCCTATAAACCCACTTGCATGGCACTAATTTCCTCTTGGAAGGTAGAAGAACCAACTCTCAAGTTTCATTGTCTTGTAAAGACTTGAACTCTTCCTCCATGGTTGATTTCCATATTGGGTCATGTTATGGTTCTTCATATGACTATGGATCATATCCAACCATCAAAAAACACCTATTAGGAATATTCAAATCACAATTGGAGAATGCATTGTGAAACTAAGATCCAGTCTTCCTGGTGTCTAGTGGATCTCCTGCAAGATCACCGACTTCTTGAATGGTTTTCTCAGCCCATTCTATGCTTGTGGATGAATTATGATATACATGTGTATCACAATCTTCATCTTCCAAACAGAATTGGAAACATCACTTACATCATCATTTGGTGGAGGATGTGAGCATTCCCTATGTTCTAGCTTAGCCTCTTTCATAGGCTCTTCTTCAAACTCAACGCTCCTCTCAATGAATGTTTTGTGAGATGTGGGTTCAAAGATATTGTATCCCTTTGCATATTTAGCATATCCAACCATTATGGACTCCTTTCTTTGGGTATGCAAGGCCTTTCTCTTCTCAGGATGTATCCTTGCCCATGCTTTTGAGCCAAACACCCTGAAGTGAGACACATCGGGCGTGTGTCCTCTCCAAGCCTCTAATGTAGTCATATCTTCCAGAGATTTGTATGGAACTATATTTTGAACATCTGAAGCACAATTATGGCTTCAACTCATAGTGTAGGAGACAAATACTTAGCCTCAAGCATGCAAGTTTTCATCTCCTTCAATGCTCTATTCTTGCGCTATGCCACACCATTCTGTTGAGGTGTGTAAGGCACATAATGTTGCATCTAAATTCCAATTTATTCACATAGTTGTTACAGGTACTTATTGACATATCCCTTCCCATTATCATCCCTTAAGACCTTTATATTCATCCCACTAAATTTCTCTACCGAAGCTTTGAAAACTTTGAAGTTTTGGAACACTTCATATTTCAACTTGAGAAAGTACACCCAACAATACCTTGAGAAGTTATCTATGAATGTTAGAACATACCTTAATTTTCCATATGAGGGTATGGGAATAGGTACTATTAGATATGAATGGTCCAATTCAAGGAATTGAATATCTCTTCTTTCCTTCCCCTTGTCAAACTTGCACTCTGCATGCTTTCCAGCAATGCATCCCTTGCATGTTCCTTTGGAAAATTTGATGTCTAGAATCCCTTCAACCATCTTCTCCTTGCTAAAATTCTGAATATATCTATAGTTTATGTGCCCAAAACTCTCATTTCATAGATTACTGACTTCATTGGCATGTGACAGAATCTCATTCGTGGAGGAGTAAGGAAGAAAGTGTGAAAACTTGTACATCTTGGGCTCATGATATGCAACACCGACTGCAACCACTTTGCCAGTAGAAATTTCAAAAATTTCCACATCTTCTTGAGTGAATGTCACTCTCTTGGAAGAACCTATGTGGGTCATTTGGTAGACAAACAGTAGATTGGCTGCAATATGAGGCACAAACAACACATTGTTGAAGTGCCCATTTTCAATATTGATCCTCCCAATTCCTTTTGATGGGATCTTTGATTCATCACCAATGATAATGGATGGACCACTATAGGGCTTTAAATATGAAAAAGAATATTTTGTAGAATCCATGTGCCTTGAGCCACCTGAATATATGATGGAGGAGGAAGCTCTAGAAGCGCAAGCCACCAATGCATGGCATCTCTCTCTTTGCTTTTTGAATTCGAACCACCATCCTTCTTCTTGACTCCATTTGGAAGAGGAATCTTGGTATTCTCAAGTAGTTGCACCGTCATGTCAATGATTTTCTTCATGCATGCACTCTTAGGTTTCAAACCCTTGTGATAGTAAGTGCATTTGGACTTCTCTTGCTTCTTCCCTTTTTCCTTGCTAGGATTCGAACCCCCATCAAAATATTTGGGATTCTCCTTGCCTTTCTTCTTCCCTTGCTGCTTCGAATATTTGGGATTCTTCTTTCCTTTGGCTTGCTTCGAATCACTTGCAGTAAGGGTTGGTATTTGGTGGGCTTGATTATACCCATCTGAACCAATTTGTCGTGTTCTTGAGTCAGAAACTCCATGAAGTATGCCAAAGATGGCATTCTCCAATTTTGAAATTTCATCTTGCCATAGTGAAATGTTGAAACAAACACAGAATATTTAGGCCCTAGATTTGAAAGTATGGACATAATAAGTTTCTCTTCCTTTTTCTCAATGCCACATTGCTTCAATTGCAGAACCAAGGATTTTAACTTGGTGAAAAAGTATTGGATCGTCTCAAACTGAGTTGGGCTTAAGGAGATCAACTCGTTTTCAAGTTGGTGGCCTCTTAGTTCATCAGTATTCCCAAATAGTGACTCAATATTAATCCACACTTCATTTGGAGACTCAGGCTATCAACATGAAATAGGAGGTTTCTCAAAATATTGAGATATAGCATCCCAAACCCTGCATCCATTCTGTTGAAACACTTGGACTTCTCAACAACAGAGTTTGGCTCATTTTATGTCACCATAGTATCTATGTAGAGATATCTAGATATCATATGAATTACCATCTTGAAATTCCACTCAAATTAGTATAATGGAGTGAGAAAGGTGACATGAATATGCTCCATTTGATGTTGAACACTGAGTGACAAAGAACCACTGAATAACCTGTAATGCAAACTCCAAATCTTCAGAAGGAATCCTTATATTTCTAATTCAAACTCACTGATCTTGATTAGAATATCCAAGAGCTATGATACCATGTAAAATTATCACCACAATAGGATCTACTATCCTAAGGAATCCTCACAATACAAGAATTTGACAAAACATGCTAAAACAATGTGAAAGAGGAAAAATAACACTTAGAAATAGTGTCAATAGCCAAGTTTTATATTATAGTCCAATACATAAATATGTTTGGATCTCAAATATATTACAATAGGAGAAATATTTATCCTTTGGAGGCGCATTGGTGGCATACAAGTGGTAGGATTACATTGGAACTCAAAACCCCCCTAGGTTGACCAATATGCTCCCAATTCATCTCAAAAAGTCACAAATGGCACATGTTAATGTTGGGATGGTGTGGTTGGTCAATAATGATGGTTTCCCATAATTGTTGGAGAGAATGGTGGCATGAGAGTGGCTATAGGCAGTCCAAAAGGACAAAAAATGAAATAAATGACAAAAAGCAATGCATGGGCGCCCTTGGTCAAACCCAAATCCATGATTTAAGGGATGGAGAAACCCAAGGGACAAAAAGGTAATTAGTGAGTTTCCTTATATCCCTATTTGACCAAAATGAGGGAATTGGGTGCAATTCATGGTCCAAAACCTCAATTAATTGTCCAAAACCTTAACTAATGGTCCAAAACCTCAATAACCTTAGTAAAAAAACATTATCCTTGTTCATACCAACTAATATAGTCCAAAAAATGAAAGAGAATATGGTGCTAGGTAAAATAATGTTCTAACAAGTTCACCCTAGCATGTGTTGAGTTATGCTCTGATGGGCCACATTCAGTTCACCTTTAGTTATCCTAGCGCCACTTTTTAATTATTTAAAGAGTAAGGCACCTTTTCTCACCTACCTTGGTCAATTAAGTGATTTCAAGGTCGTTCAATTGTACGGAGTTACACTAGTGATCCTTTAGTGGTGATTATTCCATAATTAGTCAAGTCTGGAGTCAGTCTAAGTCATGGGATCCAAATCACTCCTAGAGGATTCAAATTCTCTCTATTGTACCATGGATGTATTTCATATACTATTAACAATTATTCAGTTATGTTTATGCTGGCAAATTCTAGCCTCTTATGTGAATAATTTCACCATGATTGTATCAAAATTCTAGAACTGAAATTCTTCCCCATTCTTTCTTCTTTCACTGTGAGGTTCATTCCATCCTGATGATCTTGTGGTCTTGCTAATTTTGCATTATGTTGTACAGGATTATACACCTTATAACCGAAGGTCTGGGGTTACCAACATACTCAATCAACTTGCAAACAATTGACTATAGAGTGCAGTAAAGGAAACAGGAGGATGAGAAAGACTTACCCGTTACAAGACGGTTGATCCTTAGCTTGTCCTCTTCCCCTCTGCTACACTTCCAAAGTCTTCAAGGTTGCTCCTCTTTCACCTGTCAAGAGTCAATCTTCCAGATACAAGATGATTCATATATATATAAGCAGGTTAGATAAATCATATATAAGATGAAGAAACATAAACATTTATCGAACCAAGATACATGAGACACATATGGAAGAAGGATTCTCTTTATTAACAATAATGGAAAGAGTTCAGATTACAACCCAACGCCTGAGACAAGGACTCCTTTACAACCAAAGGATTTTGAGTTCCACTGCTCCAAAGACTTCTGTATAAAATCCACCAGCATGACTTTGCTCTCCAAGTCTATATCTCCAACACCCTCCCCAAGGCCTGTATTTATATGGATGAAATAAGGCAGTTTCGCAAGTTGAGGAGGTTGAGACAGTTAAGGTGATTAAGGTAAATGGCTTAACTAATCTCAGATAAATGCTTGTTTTTATTTTTCAATGTCAAGGGACATATTCACGGGTATGGAGAAGGACAACCCGTGAATGATCTGCGAGTTTCTATAAGAGCAACCCGCGAATACATCCATCCGCGACTTGCAACAACCGACACTCGCGGATGATGCACGAGTTGCATATATGGAGAGTCGCGAATACAACTTAACATAGCAAAATGGCAAAGTAACCAGCTAGATGGAGGAGAAATGTATTTTATAATAAGCCAACCTATAGTGTTTTGGGCAAACCTCTATCCATATATGTCCTTTTGTGTGCCAACATGAGGGATGTCGGCACTCGGACGGAGAGGTGCCATTCAGGTGTATAACATATGCCCCCTAATGTGTGAGTTCAGAGGGAAATGATGGCCAAAATACATTATAATATCATCTTTGAAGAACTCAGAAATCCAATGGAGCAGAGAGAGTACCTGAAACAAATACATAGTAATGTCATATACAAAGTTACATCTGAGGATGCTATGTTCAATTTACTGGAACACTAGATCCTTTACAATATTTGGGTACATCATATGATACAGGTATAAACCACGTATATTACAAAAGTGGATCAAAGCCACAATATACAATGATGAGGCTTCAAAGATCTGGAAGCTGTGTATAGGAATAGAACATAATCTTGCACAACTTAGTACATAGGTGAGGAACTAAGGTCTTCATAAAGGATCCCAAAGAACCAGTACAATCCAAGCCATGTGAATAAGGGAAGCTGAAATCGAGCATGGAAAGGATTCAACAGTTTGTCAATCAATAGATGATAATCAACAACTGAAGCAAAGGAATTCACCAATGATGAAAGTGAATCCTGAGGTACCATCATCAAAACTCTAGGTCTTCGTCATCAGGAAGTGCTGAAACAGAACCATGCTGTGATAAGGAAGGCAATAGATCCTCCAACGGATCACAAGAGTAACTAGGAACTGGGAAAAATAAGGGAGACACAAATAGATAACAGATATAACAATGATGGGATCAGGCTATAAAACAGACATTGGGAAGATTCCTTGAACAGTGAGCACACCACAGAGATGACCCAAGGCAGCGTATAACTTATAAAGAGAACAACTAGACTTATCTGTCATGTAGGAGACATGATCAAATTCCCCAAGTATAACGGACAAGAGGAGGAGTAAGAAACTCAAAGTGATAGCTGAACACAAGTGAACACTGAAACACGGATATCAAAAAACAAAGAGTGCTATGTTCAAGGATGACATGCTGCCATTACTGAAAACAAGAGAAAACTTCTTCCTTACCTTCCCTGTTAAATTTTAACGAGTCCAGGAAAGTAAACTCAGGACCATCTTCATCTTTGGCAAGCTCGAAGAAAAGAAAGAAGAATGCTTGATAAAACACTAATTCGTGGATTTTACGAGCCCGAACTAGCACATGCTCGACGGTGTTTTCATAGTTTAGAGAGTCTAAAAACTCCAAAGAAGACTCCAGGGGGGTCCTTTTTCGTACAATTTAGTCTTCTGAGGCCGAAAAAGTATAAAACATACCAAAGAAGAACTCTCTTAACTTCCGAAGAAGAAAAGGCGCACCTTTTTCGTACTTAGTCAGGAAGGTCCGAAAAAGGTTAAATTACCACCTACCCAATGCTCCTTCAAAAGCAGCATATAGCCTGAGTTTTACAAGTGTGAAGGAAGGCAAGATCACTCGGAAAGATCCATTTGATTACGAGAAATGGGGCTTACAACAATAAACTCGATGCTTTGTCCTTTAGGGTTTAACGAGCATGACAAAGACATTAAGTACACTCGAAATATTTTTCATGTTTTGGTCCAGAGCACGAAAAAGAGAAAACTAAGCTCATACCGGGGGTTCCTTTTCCGGAGGAGTGAAAGAAGAGCAACCTTGAAGACTTTGGACTCCTCTGCAACCAAATGATTTTGAGTTCCACTGCTCCAAATACTTCTGTATAAAATCCACCAGCATGACTTTGCTCTCCAAGTCTATATCTCCAACACCCTCCCCAAGGCCTGTATTTATATGGATGAAATAAGGCATTTTCGCAAGTTGAGGAGGTTGAGACAGTTAAGGTGATTAAGGTAAATGGCTTAACTAATCTCAGATAAATGCTTGTTTTTATTTTTAAATGTCAAGGGACATATTCGCGGGTATGGAGAAGGACAACCCGCGAATGATCCGCGAGTTTCTATAAGAGCAACCCGCGAATACATCCATCCACGACTTGCAACAACCGACACTCACGGATGATGTACGAGTTGCATATATGGAGAGTCGCGAATACAACTTAACATAGCAAAATGGCAAAGTAACCAGCTAGATGGAGGAGAAATGTATTTTATAATAATCCAACCTATAGTGTTTTGGTCAAACCTCTATCCATAGATGTCCTTTTGTGTGCCAACATGAGGGATGTCGGCACTCGGACGAAGAGGTGCCATTCAGGTGTATAACACATTACATTCACAAAGGTGTTTCCTTGTGAAGGGTTCAAACCCTCAATGAAAAAAAACCATTTCATAGACATAATCAAGATCAATTCAAGAAAAAGAAATATAATCTATTGGAATCATATGAAGATAATGAACTAGGATGGTACTATGAAAAAGTAGGATGACAATTTTCTAGTTCTTGAAGTATGGCAGTTTCCAGATGAAATTTTCCTAAACCAGGGAAAATATTCAGTTGAGATCCTAAAGATATTTGGGATGTTGGATTGTAAGGAAATGAACACTCTGATGGTGACAAATCTAAAGCTCCTAAAATACGACTCTTCAAAAAGGATAGATGTCACACTATATAGACTAATTATCGGATCACTGATGTACTTAACAAATACAAGACCATACATATGTTTTGTTGTGAACACATTAAGTAAGTATATGGTAGAACTCAGGCATGTTCACTTAGTTACAAAAAAACATGTGATGAGGTACCTAAAGGGTACATTGGATTATGGCCTCACATATACAACTGGTAGTGAGTTTAGATTATATGGCTACACTAATTCAGATTGGGCTGGAAGTACTGAAGACAGAGAGCACTTCGGGATGTTGTTTTAGTTTGGGATCAAGTGTGATATCATGGCTTAATAGAAAGCATACCATTTTTGTGCTCAGTATAGTGGAGGCTGAATAAATTGTAGCATGTTCATCCTATAGTGAAGCAGGATGGCTTCACAAATTGTTGATATGATTGTTTGATATCGAATGGATGCAAGTGATATATATTGTGACAACCAAAGTTGCATCAAGTTAACAGAGAACTTGGTGTTCCATGATAAGTCAAAGCACAAAGAGATAAAGTATCATTACATCTGGGATATGGTGCAGAGAAGATCCATAAATCTCCAGTACGTTCCTACATAGGAACAAGTTGCAGATGTGTTAACTAAGCCTCTGTCTCGTGTCAAGTTTGAATATTTTAGAGACAAGCTTGGTGTAGTCCGAAAGGACCTCCCTGAAAAGAGGGAATGTTTATAAGAGGATGAGATGGTAATGGTATAGTTGTGGATGTACAAGAAAATAATGATGAGCTGCAGTATAGAGAGCCTGGTTGTATCTTCATGGGAAGATCCCAATATGATTGGTGACATCACCAAGGGTGGATCCCAGTATGACTGGTCGTATCATTAAGGGTAGATCCAAAAATTGTTGGTGGCATCCTCAAAAGGAAAATCCCAGGAAGGTTGTTCGTATCTTCAATTTGGAAGATCCCAACAAGATGAGGTTTGGAATTCATTTGCAAAAGTTGTGGTCTGGCATTCATTTGTAGACGTTGCGGTCTGACATTCATTTACATACGTTGTTGTCTGGAATTAATTTGTGGACGTTGTGATTTGGCATTCATTTGCAGACCTTGTGGTATGGCATTCATTTGAGGATGTTGTGGTCTAGCATTCACTTGCAAATGTTGTGGTCCGGCATTCATTTACAAACGTTGTGGTCCGACATTCATTTGCGGATGTTGTGGTCTGACATTCATTTGTAGATGTTGTGGTCTAGCATTCATTTGTAGACGTTGTGGTCTAGCATTAATTTGTGGACATTGTGGTCTAGCATTCATTTGTGGGCATTGTGGTTTGACATTCATTTGCAGACATTGTGTTCTGGCATTCATTTGAAGACGTTTTGGTCCTGCATTCATTTGCAGACGATGTGGTCCAACATTCATTTGCAGACAATCCAACATCTTTTGATGATGTGGGTGATTTCGCATTAAGTTGTGAATGTTGTGTTTATTGCAGGTAATGTGATGTGACGAGATGTGATGCTCCTAATGATCTAATGAGATGTGATACTCATGATGATGAGATGTGATGCTCATGATGATGAGATGCGATACTCATGATGATGCGATGTGATGAGATGTGATACTCGTGATGATGCGATGCTCGTGACAATGTGACGAGATGTGATGTGATGCTTACAATATTGCAATGAGATGTGATACCCATGATTATGTGATGAGATTCGATGATCATGACGATGCAATGAGATGCGATGCGATGTTTGTGATGATGCGATGAGATGTGATGCTCATGATGATGATATGAGATGCGATGCTCGTGATGATGTGATGAGATGAGATGTGATGTGATGTTATGTGATGATTGAGATGTGATGTTTCGTGATGGAATTATTCCACAAATAACGATGATGATGATATAGTCATGAAAAATTCCTATGATGTATAGACTTACCATTCAGTTTTACAAATGTATTGTTGTGTTGTAGAATACCCTCCTTGTTAAGAGGGAGTGTTCAAGAAATGTATCTGCCAAAGATATTCTATTTTGTACTATTGTTGTTATTCCTTAGATTAGGGATGTCATTAATGTAATTGGTCATGTAAATTCTTGACGTAAGACCTTCATTGTAATCCGGGTCAGTAGTACCCAAGTATTATTAAAATGTGTTTTTGAGTCTCCCAAGACAAGTCGGCCCTGGCAGCTAGGATAAGTCAGCCCTATTAGGTTATTAGGCTTATCCACTTATCAGTATAAATAGGGGAGGCACCTCACTCATTTAGACACACACAGAACTCAAGTAGTTGCACTAGAGTGAGAAGAAACATCCCATCTGAAGGAGAGGAAGTAGTCTAGTCTTTTTCTTTGGTTCTTACAATGTACTTGGGTGAACTCTATATAGGGGAAGTTTTATTAGGTTTTTCCCCATGAGGGTTTCCTGGGATAAAAATTTGTGTTCTCTTTTGTGTTGTTGTGCTTTTTATTTTTTCAGTGAACCTTTGTTCTATTTGTTTAGAAAACTTAACATATATAATGTTGCATCAGGTGAAAACTTTTAAAGGCTCATTTATGTCATTATTTCAAAAATATTTTCCTTGTTTTTTGGAAGAAGATGGAAGGCTTATTTCCCAATCTGAATATCAGGCATTGCTGGTTAGATCTAGATTAGATCATAAGAAGTTTGAGGACATGACCCAGTCCTTATCTGGAAAGGTTATAATTGACAAGTTGGCAGTGCAATTTGAGTAAGTAAATACATTTAGAACAATTGGTGCTCATCTACCACCTATTTCTTATGTGGACCATGTGGATTTGAGAGTGTTAGCAAAGGAGATGGAAAGTTTGGAGCTCTGATCTGGAGATCAGTGGAAGACCATAGAAAAATTTGGCAAGATGAAATACAAATTACATAAATGAGGAAGATCATCTTAAGGCTCGATCTATATTGAAGACAAACATTATTTAGAATAAGTTAATATATTTTTCAAGTAGTGAATAAGATTAGTTAGTTAGGCGTTAATTGACAGATGTAATAAGTTAGTTACAAATGCCTATTTTTAGGATGTAGGTAGTTAGCATCTCAAGGAGAAATATTGATGTATAAAATCAATATTCTGTATTGTAATGAGGTTTTGAACCCATGAGAAAGAGAGACCTATTTTTTAACAAAAGTTTAAAGATAATTAAAATTGCAGAGCCAAGCAAACTTTTATATATCAGATATTCTCGTATTGTTCTTTTTGTAGTCTGTACTTCATTTCCTTATTGTGAATTTGTTTCATGTTATCTGTTTCCATTTTGTTATCTTTCATGATTGGATAAGTGGGTGACTGAATCAAAATTCACATGTTTATGCTCTGGTTCAATGATTTCAAGCATCCACAAACATTTTCCTCTAATGTTAATATTGGATTCATCTTTTTTATTCCCATGTTAATGGATTGTTCATTTCTCCTCTTTACCACCAAAATATCAGCAAATTGATTGTGATAGAGTAATTATCCTACCTCTGTGAAGAATTGTTTTACAAAGAACTGTCATTGATATATAACTTGTGATTTTGACTCCATGCCCAACACTAGTCACTTGTTTTAGCCATCACAAATATTAAACTTGTTTGTTTGAGAGATATATCTGGCCTTGTGTATATTTATTGAGAGATCCCTCTCTAGTAGGAAAGAAGCCAACTTTCGTCCTAAAGATTGGTTTATAATGTTACCTTGGACTATCCTTCCACAACCAGTGGAAAAATCCGAGTGATAACAATGACTTTTCCAGATATTGTTGGGTCTTCTTTCTCAAATACAAGTCAGAAGTATTTGACTATTTCAAGGTTTTTAAAGTCTTAACAGAGAATCAATCTAGAAGGAATATCAAAGCTCTTAGATCTAATAATGGTGGAGAGTATATCAAATATGAATTCTTATAACTTTGTGAATATGCAGGTATCCAAATGCATCATTCTATTCCATACACACCTCGAAATGAGTCACTTGTTGAGAGAAAGGATAGATTTCTCAAGGAGATGGCTACTTGCATGTTGGATTCTAAAGATTTGCCACCAAAGTATTGGGCTGAAGCAATAAACTGTGCATCCTATATCCAGAATAGGGTGCCTCAAAAATACTTGGATGGAATAAATCCTTTCGAATCTTGGAGTGGACACAAGCATGATGTGTCTCACTTCAGTATTTTTAGCTCTAAAGCTTAGGCTAGAATTCCACCAGAGAAGAGAAGGGATTTGCAGCCCCAAAGCCAGGAATGCATATTTGTTGGATATACAAAAGTTTCCAAGGGTTACAAATTGATCAACATGAACACTCAAAAATCCTTCATTGAAAGGAGTGTTCAATTCGAAGAAGACCCCATGCCATCAACTGAAATTGGAGAATCATGTTCACTACCACCTTAGATTGTAAATGAAGTTTCTCATGATATCCGATCTTGATTTTTCTGATGATGAAGACCATATGATTTCAGATACAATCTCTCCTATAATACCTAAGTGGGAAGCAAAAATTATACAAGCAACTGGAGAACTTGTTGGTAATCATTGTGATCTTAGGAGAACTAGATCTCAATTCGAAAGTTCCCTTTCTATCAAGGATCCAAGTTTTGATGAGAAGTGTTATTTAATGATTGAATATTATCCACAATTCAGGAGGAATTGGAAAAACCACAGTATTCATAAATAAAGGAAAGAAGATGGGACCCTAGGACATAGGGTTTTTAGGAAGAAAACAAATACAGAAAGCTACCTCCATGCAAATTCCCACCACCACCCCTCCCAGAAAATAGGAGTCATCAACGCTTTAGCAATTAGGGCTTCTAGAATTTTGGATACTGACCATCTCCAAGAAGAAAAATACCACCTCAAAGAGGTCTTTTTGAACATATGTTACGAGCCTAGGATTATTAAGAAGGCCTTAGATCAGGCCAATTGTGGACATTCATATAACCATGCAACACCTAAAGATTTGACTGATGACCACAATACCCATACTTGTGGCACAAGAGCCTACTTACCTTACATCCAAGGGGTCACCAACAAGATCTCCAGAATCCTTAAAAAGAGTAATATTACGACTTCGTTCAAACCCTTAGAAACTATTAAACAAAAAATGAAATCTGTAAAAGACCCAATCAACCCAAAACAACTTAGGGGAGTCTACAACATCCTCTGTTCGTGCAATATTAGCTATATAGGTGAGACTGGACGATCTTTCCACACTAGACTTAAAGAACATGAAGCTGACATGAGGATTGAACGAGTCCGTACCTCGGCCCTGGCAGAACATTGCACCAAAACCAAACATCAAATTTGCCTGGAAAACACCAAAATCCTAGCCAAAGAAAACCACTATTTTAAAAGAAAATTTAGGGAAGCCCTGGAAATCATCAAACATCTAGACAATCTGAATAGAGATGGAGGCCTCGAAGTCAGCACAAACTAGCTTCCCTCTATCCTCAAAACTAAATTATGTAGACAATCCTTATTTTCCTTAAGTCAGGTAACCCTATTTAAATAGTAAATTTCAAGTTTAAATTGTGAATTTCAACTTTTGAAATTCTCAAACCCTACTTAACAATTAAAAATTTAAAACTAATAAAAAATTAATTTTATAAAAAACTTTTTTAAAAATCATAACTAAAATTAATTAAAATTATAAGTTTAAAATTGAAGTAAAATTAACTAATAGCTATTATAACTTTTACCAATAATAGTATTGTTATGAATTATATTAAATACCAATAATATTGGTATGAATTATAATAAAATTTTTAAAAACAATGGTTAATAATTTAAAAAAATTTATAAAAAAAAAAACATTAAATAAAAAAATTATAAAAATTGTAAACAATATTTTAACTAAGCAAACTTAACTTACATTGGATAAAACTAATTCAAATTGCATTTTAGTTTAAACCTAAAATTAAAAATTGGTTAATAATTATAATTTTAAAAAAATTGATAATAGTAAATTTAAAATATTGGTTAATTATAATATAAAAATAATTTTAAAATAAACAATTGCTACCTTAAAAAAATTTAGGGTTTTTAGTCGTTTCTTCTATCCATGAACTCTCTGAACCGACATCCTCTTGTCACCACATCCCATCACTATTTATTCATTTTTTTCACTCTTCATGTTACTCGGCAAACTGTTCTGATGATGGATCCCGTTTTGGATTCGAAACGTCGATATACAATTATGAATACTGTGGTTTTTCCGATTCCTCCTGAAATTAACCACCACAGAAGTCTTGCTACAGAAATTATCCACATTCATATGAATAATCCTCACATGATCCAATATGGCAGGCTTCTATGAAAGAATAATTTCATTCACTATAAAAGAATGAAACATGGAAGCTAGTCTCTCTCTCACATTGCAGAAAGCTAGTGAAGTGCAAAAGGATTTTTAGAACAAAGTTGTTGCTAATGGATATATAGTGACGCAAAAGGAAATTTTAGTGGCTAAGTGATTCTCCCAAGTCCAAGGCATTGACTATAATGAGACCTTTGCAACAGTTGCAAAGATGGATTTAATATGACTAGTTTTGGCAATTTCACCATCCAAGCTATGGAAGGTACGTCACATGGATGTAAAAGGTGCCTTCCTACATGTAGATCTCAAAGAAGAGATATATATGCAAAAACCATATGGTTTTTTGTATTGATTAATGTCTTATGTGAAGGTTGAAGAAATCATTCTATGGGCTTAAATAAGCTCCCTAAGCTTGGTATACCAAGATAGATAGCTTTTTGTTGTCTCAACTTCACTAGATGAATGTATGATCCTATTTCCTATATGAAGCTGATTAATGGTTACATATTAATTATTTTATTGTATGTGGATGACCTTTTGATTATAGGAATTTCCACTAAAGAAGTAGCTTCCTTGAAAGTTGTTTTGAACCAAAAATTTTCTATGAGAGATTTGGGGTTACTTAGACAATTCTTGGGGCTTGAGATCTCTCAATCCACCTTTGGAATAAAAGTATATCAGTACAAGTATGATTTAGGCCTACTAAATAATTTCAATATGGAATATTGAAAGACATCCAAAACTCCTTTCCTCTCAGGAGTGAGGCTTGAAGATACAGATTCAACTCCTTTGGTGAACAACACCTTATCCATGTAGCTAGTTAGATGTCTACTTTATCTCACTCACACTTGACCTGATATTGCATATGCAATGAGTGTTGCATCTATATACATGGAGAAGACACATGAACTCCATTGGAGATCAGCAAACATAATCTTGCACTATGTGCAAGGAGCCAAGTCACATGGAATTCACTATGTTGCAAAATTTTCCTTAGACTTGGTTGGTTTTACTGATTCTGATTGGGATGGAGATAGAACTGATTGGAAATAAACTTTAGGATATGTGTCCATGCTTAGAGGAGGGCCTATCTTATGGTCATGTAAAAATCAAAGTCTTATTTCACGCTCTTCAGCTGATACAAAATACAGAGGAGTTGTGAATGGAACTACTCAATGTTTGTGGTTGCAAGGAATACTTAGAGTGTTTGGGATTGATTTTGGCACTCCCATAGTCATATTTTGTGACAAATAGAGTGATATAAGGATATCAACATACCCTATTCATATGCAGTGAAGCAAACATATAGAGATTCATATGCACTATATCATAGGACTAGTGGATGATCATATCATTGCTCTGCACTATTGTGCATCATATAAGCAAGTTGCAGAGATATTCACCAAGGAATTCTCAGAGAAGACATTCAACCATCTCAAATCAATGATTGGGTTAGTTTATCACATGGTGAAGACATATTTAAGACAAAATTTTACAATTTTGTTCATGTCCATGTTGTGAGGGGAGGTTTTTTCCCATGAGCTTTTCCTTCTTTCCTTGTTTTTGTGGACAAGCAATATGTAAAGGGTGACTAAGCCTTCTTGTTAGGCCCTATATATCAGATATATTTATGATATTTCACATAATCCAGGCTTAAGGGGGGGTGTTAGAATACTCAAAAACCCATCATCATACTTAGGATATCTTTTATTAGTCATCATGATTAATTTCCTAGGTACTAGATTGGGTAGTTGGCCCCCACTTGCATTTTTTGGTCAAAAGTTTCCATGATTACATCTAGGAGTGCACTTATCCTGATTCTAGAAAATATTTTGTCTTATTTAAATATTGTCTAGTTTAGAAGGGCACTTATCCTGCTTTTTCTGCTTTAGACCTGCTTTTTTTGTTTTAAAGTGGAAAAATAAAAGCTAGTCACATGGAAAGTGCCTATTTTTTTTCCAACACCTCCTCCATATTTTTATCTTTGAAAAAGCATGAATTTATTAACTTTCCATCCCTCATTAGCTGACATGCCTAATTTAGCTAATTTGTGACCTCCTTGGCATATTTGGAAACTATTTTATGCACTCAGGGTTTTTTATTATTATTTAAAGTAAGCATGCTTTTTGTGAGGATTTGTCTTTCCTTCCAAGGCACTCGAATCCCTGATGTAATTATATATTTGGACATTCATACCATTCCTAAGCTTTTATAGTGTACACTTATTCAATTCAAGTTTGTGTTGTGTACCAATTCAGTCTCCATTTTTTAGTGAAATCCATGCATATTGCTTAGCAATTTTTTGTTAGTTCAATTGTCCTATGCCTGGGATAAATTTTCACACCTGGTATTTATTTGGTCACAAATTGATTTCTTTGAAATGTTAAAACTTTTATCATGCAAATAAACTAGATTAGGATTATGAAACAATTCACATGGCCGAGAACCAGCAGGCATTGGATTGGCATCAAGTTTATGACCTTCATTGTTGACGACAATAAAAAATTAATGGTTAGAATGATGGGTGGTTAGCTCTAATCCCCGTATTACTTCATTCCTAGGCACAAAAAATTGGAATAATTTGTGAGTTCCTCTTCCACCTTTGGTATATCTATGGGGTGGACAGTTCAACCTTTGGAAGGCTTCTCATATGTTGCGTATGCTTCTGAATCTTGAATGTCAATCATCCACATCTTGTGAAGACTTATTGTAGTCCAAGTCTTGTATTTCATCCTAGTTTAGATTCGACATATAGATGATATTAGTGAGCGGGTATTCTATATTTTTAACTTTAGGGTGAATCTAAAATCTAAGAAAGTTTCCAAATAAGGTGTCATTATGTCATTACAAACTAGCCAAAACCTTATCCAAATGTCATGGATTGACCTCATCCAACTTAATGGATTCATCACTCCAAGGATATGTATTACACATTATTATAGGTACATTATTTCACATTTCCTTATGTTTTCATTGAATTTGTGCATATTTTCCACCAATCTAGGGTTTCTTTGACTACTCTATAGAATTTTATTTGTGAATGTTGGTTTATTTTTCTTATCGTTGATCTCCTTTTATTTCTGGCCATTTCTTTCCATTTGGCATAATTGATCATTCCTGAGATATAAGTTTAGATTTGCTGGTTAAACTCACACCTAGGAATTAACACACTACTACATATGGCTCAAAAGTCCCATGACGGTTTGCCACGAAAAAGTTAAAATCAAATTTTTCGTGGAAAAATAATTTAAAGTTTTGGAAAAAAGTGAAAATATCCCCGACAATCGTCACTATAGCAACGCATAGTCGAAAACGTTTCTATAGCGACAGAATTTCATCGCTATTGCGACGCATATTACATTCAAGTGGTAACGCTTGATGGTTTCAGTTCACTCATAAGACAAAATGATGGGCCTTTCTTACATTTTAACATTTCTTGCTCCCACCGGCAGAGGCGATTCTTCGGCTCAGGCCTCTGATACTAACAAGGATATTATCCCTGTCGTAGACAATGGAACAATTCAGAACCTCAACAACCTGACCCTAGTGTCGGTGGCCACACACACCAATACAATCGGAATCATCCATCCTCCACCGTACATTCGAAATATCGTGGAAAAGACTGCACAGTTCGTTACTCGCAATGGGCCAAAGTCCGATAAAAGGATCTGGCAAACAAAAAGAACAACATCAAGTTTAATTTCTTGAACCCTAGTGACCCTTATCATGCTTATTACCAGAACTGGGTTTCTTAATTCAAAGCGCAGCTACAAGCTCTAGCCCAGTAGCCTTTGGCAATGGTCGTTGGTGCCTCAGCAGATGGTGGTGCGCCAGAGCCCGATGCCGCAGCGCAGGCTACCAATGGGGTGGAGCCTATGAAGAATCTCGATGTGCCCGTGAAGCTCGTTGCCAAAGTTCTCCAGCCACCCGAGGCCGAGCAGTATACCGTCAGGATGCTAGAGGGAATCATTGACGAATAATTGGATATCATCAACTCACTATGTAGTTTGTTGCAAGGAACAGTAAGTCTTTCTTGACAGGATTGACGAGTCGGGGGAGCGGTCGTAGGAACAGGAGAGGAAGAAGGAAACGGATGAAATTTAGTAGGAGAGGAAGAAGGAAACAGATGAAATCGATTGGCATGATTTTTTTTGGTGGATACCATTGAGTTTGCATATGACGAGGACAAGGAGTTTCCACAGCCAATGACCCTGGAGGAAGTTATTAGGAGGTGTAAGGCATTGGCAATGGATGATGAAGAGGAGATTGCAGAGTATGGGAAGGAATTAGAGATGGAGATGGATGAAGAAGAGGTCCATCTTGTCGAAGAGATCTTGAATACATCAACTGGGGAAGAAAATACTGCCAAAGCACAAGTACCCCCTCCACCAATTGAGGAAACAGAGGCACCTATAAGGATTGTCAAGAACTGGAAGAGACCGGAAGACAGGGTCCCAGCTGAAAAGGATCCAACTAAGTTTGTTGTCTCTCCTATCACTGGTGAACTAATTCCCATTAATGAAATGGCTAAACATATGCTCATTACACTCATAGTTCCAAAATATAAAGAACAGAAGGAAAGAATGATGGCTAAACTTCGGGATACAACTCTTTCTCCCCACGATGAAATATCTCAAAACATCGTGGCACTTGCTCAAACTCGACCTAATATTTTTGGTACAACAGAGGAGGAGGTCTCTAATGTAGTTAAGGCTGAAATAGAAAATAATAAGGAGGAGCCGAAGCAAGTCATATGGGATGGTCATACTAGAAGCATTGGTCGCACTACAAACCAAGCCATGTCGCAGAGATGAAAAAATGTATTTAAATAATAATGATGGGAGGACTCTTCCTGGTCCTGCTCCTCCTCCAAAAGCACCTCTCCCTCCTCATGTTAGACCCCTTCCTCCCCCACCTGGTTTGGCATTAAATATTCCTAGACCTCCTCCAAATGCAATCCAGTATCCTGCCCAGGAACATCTGTTCCTCCAATGGCACCTCCTCCTAGTCCTACTATTCTACCTACTCCCCCTCTTCGACCACCTCCACCTCATGTTAGTATGCCTCCTAATCCACCTCAGCTTGTGAACAGGCCACCACTACTCCCTCCCCCAGTATCTATTCCACCTTCAATGGTTACACTTCCTCCAATGGGTTCACAATTCCCCCCAATGTCACCTCCTAGACCATTTACACCACCAGTTCCTCCACCATCTACGCATATGATGCCACCGTCTCATCCACCACAAGGAATGCCTCCCCCACCACCACCGGAAGAGGCTCCACCACCACTTCATGAAGAACCTAAGCATAAGCGGCAAAAGATAGATGATATTCAACTCATTCCAGAGGACCAATTATTGGCACAACATCCAGTATGTTTTTCACTTTTCTCTTTATTTTTGCACTATTGGATTAGGTTTGTTTGGTTTATTTCTGTTAAAATGGTAGGGTAAATATAATTCAGTTTAAAGATGATTTGAAAGGCTTTTAGTAGTGGCAACAATGCTTTAGTTGTATATCAAGCCTTGGATGTGAAGTTGAATTCCAAGCCCTCATATTCATACAAGCACACATATCACCAGGGTTCAATTCTTCTCTCCTCTCTTTCACAGTTGATAATACATGTGTTCAAGTAGAGTTTGAAGCCCATTCTTTTCATCTTGAGGCCATCTTTTGTTTGGTTTTTTTTCATCGAGGTTACTTGAAACGCACCCCAAAGAGCATAGGCTTGAAGATGACTTAATATTTTGTAGTGTTCATTAATCCTTGAACTCATAACACAACCAAGTATGTAGAGTATAATGCAGAAAACAAGATACAAGAGACAATTGAAAGGAAATATTGTAGAAAATGTATTATGATAATCAAAGAGAAAACTATGTTCACTTTCCTCTTAGGGTGGGTGACCTATCCCTTTAGAAGAGCTCCAAATACAACCAAGGAGTTGATAGAACAATCCATAGCCTCCTAGCTCTTTAAATAGGCTCTCAATAGCCAAAACCCTTACTGCTTGTGGTGCAATCACTAATGCGTACCAACTACCTTGTGGGCATTAATTAATAAAGAGGACCCTTTTACATTAATTAATTATCCACTACTATTTAATGGGCTTTATTCATAAAAGATGGTTGCATACATTAATTGTCTAACTCTTAGGTAGCTTAAAGTAGGGAGGTTAAGGTAAGACTTTAACCTATTTGGAGCATTTCTTGGAGTTACGAAAGCATCATTGTTTGTTCCTCATAAACATGGAGACATTGGATGCATTTAAACAAGACTCTCCTAAGTCAATTTTGGGTGGGTTCTTCACATTTTGGATTGAGATCGACCACCATATCCTACAGTTAAATAAGAATTGTTAGATGTGCCACTTACAAGAGTTGGAGATGGAGATGCATCTTATTTTCATGTTTCCCTTTTACCATGCTTTCAATGGACGTTGTTTTTCCCTCTATATGGATCATGATCACTAATGTCTGTCTCTCTTCATGAGCGAGATGCTTGGCTACATATTTTAGTTCTTGCATGCCTCACCTTTCCCTTTGACCATTTGAAGGATCACATCATACTTCCTAGTTACCAATTTAGATTGAAGCAACAAGCTATCAACAGATCACTAGGTTACTTAAGATCATTTGTAGTGAGTCCTTAGACCTCCTATTGACCTTCCCCTCGAGTGGAAATTCAACATCTTTGAGGCCTATGTGTAGTTGTTGCATCAGATTTCAAACCATACATTATTATATTGATAGATGGATAGATGGACTAACTCTACATAGGCCCAAAGTAGGGCCCCTCCCCTTGTCAAATTGCCTCCTAGATTTAATCGAGCAACCAAGGTTCTAATCAGAGTTTTTTTGTCGACCTTGAATGTTAGGGCCTTCCTCATTTATAGCCTCCCTAGGATCATATGGTTGGATCCCCTCAGCCTCAATCACTACTCAGTGGACATCATCTCACTCCTCAGTTGACACCATCTCACTCCTCAGTGGACATAATTTTCCATTGCATTGGCCCTTTCATGGTGATCAACAGATTTGATAGTTAGCCGATACATTGGTTCCACATCCCTTGCCCTCAATCATGAGGATTAGTGGGCATTGACATCATTTTCTCTCTCTTGCATGGATTTTTAATTTTAGGCCCTTAAATTGTATCATTGCACTTATACCATTGTTGTTTCTTTTGTTTAGATTTAGTGTTTCACGTAGCAAGATACTTAGTTATGTTGCACTCTTTTTGTTTTCTTTTGTTTTCATACTTCAGTATTGATAGAAGAGTTGCTTATGCACTCCCACATTGGATTCACACTGGATGTACCTTTTAGTTCCATTGACCGGCTTTTGTGGTCTTTTGTGGACTTAAATAAAACTGTCTTATCTTTTTTCTCTTTATTCATGGTTGATAATAACGGTAGTAAATGAAAAATACAGATATCCTCTTTAGGAAGCAATATTAGTAAATGAAAAATGTATAGGAATTAAAGACCATCATGTATTGAATTATGAGAATAAAATAATTGAAGATGGGAAGTATGCAATGCATTTTGGAATTCAAATCTCTTGATTACATCACAAACAAAGACGTATGGGTAGCATGGCAGAGAGTTTTCTGTGAGCGACAATTGATCATGATGTCTCATGACATGGGCCATGTGATTCAATTTCGTTCAGTGATTTATCCAGTCATACAGCACTAAGTTGAACTAATAATAAACGTAATTGAATACTTTTATAATTCTAAACCTCAATATGATACAAAAATATATTCATTGCATTGTTAATCTACAGTTTTGTTAATTTCAAAGCTCAGAAGCTTTGGCTGATTTGAGTTGTGGGTTCAATGAAATTTCTACAAATATTTGCTTATATAGTTGCATGCTTGATTTAGAACATCACCTGGAATCATAAATAGAGTTATCAAAATAATGAATGGCAGGAAAAATCATGTTCCATGGAGGACATGAAAAACAAGGGAGAGTGGGCAAACCAACCTTACTGATGGTTTGAGATCAAAGCAATATATGGTTAGTGTTGCTAGGTGGAAGCTACAAAGAGAGGTTGGTTGTGGCATCCAAGCGTTAGAAACCCATTATTATCCTCGGCTCTATATTCTTCCCTTCCCAAGAATAGACTAAGTAGCGCGTTGGCCTGCTTGAATGCATTGGATCTCAAATACATAGATCGCATTATGTGTAGAAGATATATCTTCTCTAGTTGCTTGTTCTATCACAGTAATGTTGAATAATTCAAATACAACAAGATATAGTTTTGGTGACCATATCTTGAGGATTTTCAATAAAGCACAAACTTCATATTAGAGTGAAAATTGTTGCAGAAACAATAATATCGTGGTCTTGGCCCAAAGGTGTTGGATCCATTGGTGAAGAGTGTAGAGTTTTTCACTAGTGGGAAAGGTTCAATTTCTGTGAGGGTCTAGACTGAACTTTGAAGCCATGGGGAACCTAGAGACATTGTATTAAATGATCTCATGACCTGTGTACACATAAATGGATCAAATCCCATCCCCGTTTCCTTCAGAATTTTATCCCTCGAGGTGTAGAATAGTTGGATATATGAAGCACTGTTAAGGTACTCCTTGTGACATTGTGGGTTCAAACATTGCTCAATCATGTGTGCCACATGTGGGGTAGCTTTGGTATGCCTAGGTGTATAGTAGTAGCATACCGGAATTGACCACGTAGGTGAAGAGCATTAGAACTTTTTCCATCTTGATCTACCCCATTTTGTATTTGCCAGTGGCATTCCAACATCTATGTAATACATTTTGATTTCGAAGAATTGACTAGAAATATTATTCTGACATCCATGTAACAGAACATTTTGATTTTGATGACTTAAAGAGAAATTTTATGTGTTTATGAGAACCCACTATACGGATGGAATTATATCCCCCCATGTTTGTCATCCTTATCTATTTGCAGTTTGTGATGTAATTTTATTATTCTTCCATATACATTTACATATTACATTGTTTGGCTCTTAGTTGTGATGTATTTTTATTATTCTTCCATGTACATTTACATATTACATTTTTTGGATCTTAGCCTCTCAAATCAAGTCAGAGAGCGCACCAGTAATTGTTCTATGTGGGCATATTCCACAAACATCACATGACATTCAATCTAAGTTGCATCATCATTGTAAGTGGCATAATATAAAATGTAAAGGGTGTTTAGTAACGGGAAAAGATAATATAGGGTGTGGCCACCATCCATGTTATCTAATCAAATAGAAACTGTCCTATTTTGGTTGGCTTTCTTATGCCACTCGTGGGCATCCAATAGTGGTGGCAGGGGAAGCCAATCGCTAGCTTTTTCCCTTGTTTCAATAGTAGAGTGAGGCATATCCCTTTCTGCTAATGGGGGTTTCAGTTAGGTCTATCATTGACATATGCATTGTGATTCATGAATGTGTAATGTATATATATATATATAAAATTTTATAACATATCCTCCATTTCCTAATTCTAGGGGTCGTTGTGTCTGTGTCAGACACTCGTATTCCCGTGTCCTCGTGTCAGGTGACTTAGGATAAAAATCCTCTAGTAGAAAAATATAAAGATATATACATTTTGATGGAAAAATCACACTTCATTGATATTCAATAAATCCATTTCCATAAAATGGACAAAATCAATGGACGCCCAAAATTTCATGGATCTATAGATATTTCATATATGACGAGTCAAAAAATGATCAAAACCTTGAAAGAAACCCACTATTTTTGGTGACCTAGATGCCTATTTGTGTTGTTGGATGGACAACAAGTGTTGGTGGGTTCCCTAGGATGGGTTACTTTGTTGTCCCTTAGGTTTGTTTGTAACTTGCAGTCACTCAGGTAGAGAGGAAGTTTGGTCAAACAACCTGAGAAAAATGATAAAAAAATGTTGTTGAAAGGGTATTTATGTGTTTCCTTGATGAGTATGAGTTTAAATAGAAAATAAACTTGGGGATCATGAGTTTGACTCATGTTGACTAAGAAAAACTTGGTTAAACCTGCCTTTGACTCACTCGATACACAAAACGTCTTCTGTGGGACAATCAAACACAAATTTATAAATATGTGAGCTTGACTCACGATACCTGTGACACTGATTGATATTAATAGTTCGTATATTTCTTGCTCAAAGTATTGCACGCAAAATAGAAAGAGAGGAAAAATATGACACATCCACATATTATTATAGAGGCAAGGATGATAAAAATGCTTGACTTTAATGAGTAAATACCAGTCAATGCTACCAATTCATTAAAGACAAGTAGGAACTAAATTAGCAATCGAAAAAAAAGGGATATGCCCTAATCAAATTAAAATACTGATGGTTTTATGAATTCCTTGACAGTTCTGGGTGCTAAGTCTTGATGTTTAGGGGAGAATTCTATAACACCTTTTACTAATGCCATATTGAACTACTTGTTTGGCAATTTTATGGTGGCACTATAGTGAAAATTTCAAAAAGGGATCTAGTGGACATAAAAGGGTGTTGTGAAATTGTTAGGCCATTTAAAGTCACGTTGGACGCAATGGATGATATGTTTGTATGATTTTTGAGTATTCAGGTGACAGTTTGTTGTCTTTGATAAAATATAGTTGCTACATGAGGCCTTCTCTTGGACATCAAGAACTCTATGGATTGGATTAAATTCACACTGATTTAAACTTTAATGCCTAGGAAGATTCTTCTGTACTCTTATGACTGACCCATCAAAAAAATCCAAGGAAATCTGTGGAGCCTCCCTTGCTTTCTCCTGTTATAGATCTAAACCCGCCATTGAGTTCTTCCAGTAGGAAAGGCATTGGGAATGGCATCATTTCAAGGATTCATAAATAGAAACTGAAGAGAAAGGCTAAGTATTTTGCAAGCAACTGTGTGAGCAGTGTCAGCTTGAGAAAAATAATTGGATTCAACTAATGGAAACTGGGGCAATAGAAACAGTGGGAAAATTGGTGTTTACAAAAAACCAATTTGGTTGATGACCCAACAACACAATAGGAGGTGGTGAATAAATCTTGTGCCATAACAAGGTTTCTCATATCTTCTGTAAGAAAACATGTTCACAGAATTCTCTAGTTGAAGATCCTTATCAACATTTCTACCTGCATATTATTTATACATGTTAACTATGATTAGTTTTGGGGTTTAAAGGTTCTTTTCAATTGTTATAAATTTTAGCTTGCATGGGTTATGGTGACCATATTTTTGGCACGTGAATCAGGCATAATGCCTTGTGAGATTGAAGATATGATTCTCAAGTACCAATTTTCTGTAAATGCATTTTTATGGAGGGGATTTGAAGGTTTGGTTCACTTCTTGATCTCTTGATCTCTCATACTTGTCATTTTACTTAATTGGGTTACAAGAGCGTATAGTGGAGACCAAAGTTGTTTGACACAGAAGACGCTGAATCTTAGACCCAGCCAATTCTGGAATGATCAGTTTGATCTCTGAAGCAAGCTACCAAAATCTATCCCTCTTTTCTGGTTCCATCCAACCAATTTTCAGGAAAATATAAGTAATGTAGTAAAGGGAATCCTAAATGATTGGTATGATTGGTAGTTATAGTCTCATGATCCTTTCCCCAAATAACACAAAAAGGATACTAACGCTAAATCCATGTCTTAGCTGGCTGAAACATGTAGTTTGATGATAAAACTGCTTTTCTTGAGGGTCAAACTGTTAATTTTCTAGAACTCAAATCTGATTTTCATTCGAGTAACTTTTACGGGTCCAGTGGTGAAAGACCAAAAGAGGGCTTAAAAGTTAATATGTGAGAATGTCCTAAAATTTTAAGATGTCCCAATTTTATTGATATTGTTAAAGGATATTTAAGTCCTAAGAGGACCACCCTAATCTTGATATAAATTGGAAATTATAGGCTCATTTTGACATGGTCACCTTTTCATTTTGATTCAACCGTCAACTAGAGAAACCTAGTTTTTATCAAAGTTGGGAAGCACTAACAGGTTCTATTTTACAGTAGTATATTGGAGACATCGTCTTGCTTCTAGAAGGCATTGCTATCATTGTTTTTTTCTATGAAGGATATTGCAATGTCCTTATTATGAAACTATTTGGGTCTTGCAATTTTTTGAATTATTTTATGTGACATTTTGTCTTTTTCCATTTATATTTGACTAATATCAAAATTAGTTGATTTTACTCACATTAGAAGTCACACCATTATGAATTGTACTAGATTCTTGAGACACCTTCCAAATAATCTTCAGGTTAGGTTGTAAAGTGAGTTTTAAAATTCTATCTGGTAAAACTCATAGAGGTTATTGAGATATGCATATTACATATACAATGCATTCTTTGGGTTTTATGTGCATTCAAGACAATACTCATATGGTTTTGATGTGCATCTCTGCAAAACATATATGGTTTCGACATTAGAAGTAGCAATGTTTGGTTTTATACTTGTCGTTAAACATCAGTGTTAGCACTCAGAATGTACCCAGGTTGTAAAAGGTACGCCCCGAGGTAACAGCAAAACCACTTTAGGAAGATATTGGTATTCTCTCCCAGAGAGGGATCTCTCAACATGATTGCAAATTGCAAGACCAAACGGTAACAATATTTAAAGGTTTATTTGGTTGAAACAATCACATATCCATTGGGCAACGGAGTCATATACATATAAAAAGATTACCAAAATGCATACACAGGATTTTTCAAAGGCAAGATAATCACATAATTGCAGTCATTTCATTTGTCAGGGTGAAAATAGAAGAAATGAGGGAACAGCCCATCAATACAGAGCGTCTAAGACGAATTCCATATCAACTTTAGTAGAAAAGATCATATAATACCTGAAACGATGAATAGAGCATAAGCATATGAATTCTAAACATCAAACACTATGTTCCAGATACGACAGAAAAAACAGAATGGAGCGTTACACAGGGAAAATTACAAATCACACAGAGAAAGAAAGCACGGACTGCAATGTCAATGATACATGAATCTCTGAAAAAAGAACTCTCATGCATTCATTCTGGTATTAAAAACAAGACAAATATGTTCTCCACAAATTACTTCATCTGATGGGTTCCAACCCCCATCTCATAAAAGATATACAAATTTATAGATCAAATAATAAGTCTGCCTCCAGCAGATCAATAACAGAATGACCGGCGTAAATTAGAGTTTGTAACTGAAATCCTACACCACTAGGAAGTTGTTACAATTCCATTCCTAACCGATCATAAAGCATGAAACAACTAGATAACAAACTTTGGTCCATCAGCTCTGAATCTTTGCCCCAACAGCTCCATGTCTTTGCCCCATCAGCTCCGAATCTTTGCCCCAACAGCTCCACGTCTTTTGCCAAATCAGCTCCAAGTCTTTGCCCCATCAGCTCCACGGTATCTGCCACTTGTTTCCTACGGAGGAAAAGTAAACTTTGTTTTCCCCAGCCGCTCTACAGCCTTCCACTGTTCGGAACTTGGGGTGTCGCTTTCCATCATTTCCCGGATGGCTACCTCGAGCTCCATGTATGTTTCGTAGGACTTTTTAGGCAATCTGGTTCTGATAGCTGTGAACTTCTGCAGGACTTTGAAATCTTCAGTTAGCACGTCCACAATGGTTTGTCCCGACAGGATCTTCTCCAGCTCATTAAACTTTGAATGGTCCATACGATCCCTGACAATCAGGTGATTATAATGTTCCTGCGGGAGCATTCGACCATTTTCCTTCCAGAAGCATGGCAACCCATCTTCGAACAGCCCTTCAAACTCTTTTTTGAAACTGTTGACCTGTACCATTAATTCTTCTGATTTGTCCTGAACAATCTTCATTAACTAGTGCTTGTGAATGATTTTATTTGCTGACAGGACTATTGAGACTCTGTCCTTTATGCCCATGTCATGCAACTTTTGATATGTTAATGAATTCAGGAAATCCAGGGTGTTTTGGGCTGTAGCGAGAGGTATTTTCGTCATGTGTTCGTTTACCACTCTCAATCTTTGCTGAGCTGAATCTATCAATCCACACAAATCATCAATATAATTAAGGTAGTGCCTAAACTTGGTAACTTCAATACTTAGGGTGTCCCAAATGATGTGCTTCGCCCCCTGAAGGGGGCCCTTCCCAATACATTTTTCTTTCAGTTCATCAACCTTCTGCTGTAATTGGCTCCTGTCCTGTAAGAGCTGCATTCTGCTTTCGCTTACCTTGGTTAACTCGGCTTTCACCTTTTCATTCTCGGCTTGCAATTCCTTAATAGTTTCCTCCCTTAAACTCACTTGGGACATAGACTCCAATAGGTCATCTGCAGAACATCCAGCTAATGGCTTTCGGATATCTACAATAGATAAGTCGTCACCGGCAGGGGTTTGGCTTATTAGCTCATCCATAATCTCCTTTTCCACAGTCTGGTCTTTCT
>LPNX010333107.1:0-42250 GCA_001517045.1 Pseudotsuga menziesii
AGATGAAGTGGAAGGTGCATTTTCTTCTTTCCTTCTCCTGTCCACATCTCTATGCTTCATCTTTCCACTAGCCATCATGTTTGCTTCCACTTCTAGGGCATTGGTAAACATGGCAGGAAGGGTTGCCGACTTCCTTTCCCGCAAGGAGAAGGCAAAATCATTGTCAAAAGCTCCAGCATAATGCAGTTTAGCAGCTGCAGGGGAAGGTTTTAGATCTTCTGGAATAGAATTGTAAGCTCTCATGAACCTACTTGAAAACTCATGAACAGATTCAAAGCCCCCTTTCTTGAGACCATTGTACTGAGACAAAAGCTGCAGAGGGTTTTGTTTATCATCCCACCTATCCAGAAAAGCATTTTGAAGCGTCTGAAAATTTACTATAGATCTATTAGGCAAGTCCTTGAACCATTTTTTGGCTTCCCCAGACAGACTTTGGGCAAATAACCTCATTGCGACATCAGGATAATCTACTTCCTCCAAGTCGATAAAGTCCTCAAACTTAGCCACATGCTGTTTTGCAGTCACATCACCCTCCCCATCAAACAAAGAGATTCTCTGAGAATAATTTTGAGGAAGGTCATGTAAAACAGCAGGCAAACGCAAAGGGGCAAACCTAGCGGCCATTGGTCTGGGTGGGTTTACCGGAACTGAAGTATTCTGAGAACGTATAGGAGCAGATGTTTCGGCTTCAGATGTTTTTTGCAAGTCTCTCCAGAGGGAACCAAACGGATGGGAGTCTCTCCTATGTGATTTGAGTTCGGGGTTACTAAGGTCGGATTCAGATCTAGTTCTCAACAGGGTATGCACAGCACTGACTCCCTCTTCTGAATCGGTATGACAATCTGATGATGATGAGGGGCCAAACAAAGGAAAATCTATCTGTTCTTTATTCTTTCTTTTAAACAACTTTTCTGGATTCTCAAAACCTTTCAAGACTTCGGTGTCAGAATTACCTCGTGTATGTCTCCTTGAAGCCAGACTGTCGTTTCTCGAAACAATTTCACAGTGAAATCGCCAGGGCAAATGTACAACCTCCTTTTGTTTCGGAAACTCCTGTTTTCCCACAGAAATCTCTCTAAATCTTTGTCGTTCTCCCGGGCCAAATATGCACTTTTCGTTCCCCGGCAACGGCGCCAGTTTGTTAGCACTCATAATGTACCCAGGTTGTAGGAGGCACACCCCGAGGTAACAGCAAAACCACTTTAGGAAGATATTGATATTTCTCTCCCAGAGAGGGATCTCTCGACACAAATCTCACAAAATCAAATGATAAACAATATTTAAGCATTCATTCATTTGGCTGAACCATTCACATATCCATTGGGCATGGAGTCATATACAGGTAAAAGATCATAAAGATACATACACGAGAACTACCAAAGGCAAGATAATCACATCATTACAGTCATCAAATTCGATCTGGGTGAAACGGAAGAGATGAGAAAACAATCCATCAATACAGAGCGTCTAAAACGAATTCCATATCGACTTTAGCAGAAAAATCATATAATATCTGAAATAATGAATAGAGCATAAACATATGAATTCTACTCATTCAACACTGCATTCCAGATACGAAGGAAGAACAAAATGGAGTGTTACACAAAGGAAATAACAAGCACACAAAGGAAATGGCACAGACTGCAACATCAATGACACATGAATCTTTGACAGGAAACTTCTCATGCATTCACTTTATTTCTCAAAACAGATATGTCTTTCCAAACCAGCAACTCACTTGATGGGATCCAACCCCCATCTCATAAAAAGATACAAATATATAGATCAAATAATAAGTCTGCCCCCAGCAGATGAACCACAGAATGACCAGCGTAAATTAGAGTTTGTAACTAATTTCCTACACCACTAGGAAGTTGTTACAACTCCATTCCTAACAGATCATAGAGTATCACATCAACTGAGTAACAAACTTGGCCACACAGCTCCACGTCCCTGCTTCATCAGCTCTTTGGTATATGCCACCTGTCCCCTACTGAGAAATATTTAGCTTTGTTTTCCCCAGCCGCTCTACAGCCCTCCATTGCTCGACACTTGGGGTGTCGCTTTCCATCATCTCCCGGATGGCTACCTCGAGTTCCATGTAGGCTTCGTAGGACTTCTTAGGCAACCTGGTTCTGATAGCCGTGAACTTCTGCAGGACTTTGAAATCTTCAGTTAGCACGTCCACAATGGTTTGTCCAGACAGGCTCTTCTCTAACTCATTAAACTTTGAATGGTCCATACGAGCCCTGACAATCAGATTATTATAATGTTCCTGCGAGAGCATTCGACCCTTCTCGTTCCAGAAGCAAGGCAACCCGTCGTCGATCAGCCCTTCAAACTCCCTTTTGAACCTGTTGACTTTTACCATTAATTATTCGGATTTATCCTGAACAATCTTCATTAACTGGTGCTTGTGAATAATTTTCTTTGCAGATAGGACTATTGAGACTCTGTCCTTTATACCCAAGTCATGCAATTTTTGATATGTTAATGAATTCAGGAAATTCAGGGTATTTTGGGCTGTAATGAGAGGCCTCTTCGCCATGTGTTCGTTTACCACTTTTAATCTTTGCTGAGCTGCATCTATTAATCCACACAAATCATCAATGTAAATAAGGTAGTGCCTGAACTTAGTAACCTCAATACTTATGGTGTCCCAAATGATATGTTTTTCCCCCTGAAGGGGGCCTTTTCCAATACATTTCTCTTTCAATTCCTCAACCTTCTGTTGTAATTGGCTCTTGTCCTGCAAGAGCTGCGTTCTGCTTTCATTAATCTTGGCTAACTCGGCTTTCACCTTCTCATTTTCGGCTTGCAACTCCTTAATAGTCTCCTCCTTCAAACTCACTTGGGACATAGACTCCAATAGGTCATCGGCAGAACAATCAGCTAATGGCTTTCGGATAGCTACAATGGATAAGTCATCACCGGTAGGGGTCTGGTTTATTAGCTCGTCCATAATCTCCTTTTCTACATTCTGCTCTTTCTTCAGCTCTGCAATTTGGGACAGTAGTTCTTCCCTCTCGGCATTCCACCCATCCCTTTCCTGTTGTAGCTCTCCAGCCTTCCCTTTGTGCTCCATCATTTCCTGATAGAGTCTATATTTCTCCTCTTGGAGGGCTAGCAATTCAGCTGAATGGACATGTTCCGAGCCTGGCATCTTCAACTTCTTCTTCAGAACTTGCAGGGCATTATCTTTTTCTTCCAACAATCTCTTCACGGCCTGGGTGTTGTCTGAACCGACGATGTCTGCCTGTAGTTTCTTTAGCTGAACAACATTCGCCTTATTCTCCACTTTCTCGTGTCTCACTTGGATTTCTAACTTGTCAACCAATGCCTCCAATTTGCTGATCTTCATCATAGCCTGCAACAGGTCCGAATAAAGAATGTCGCTTGTTTGCTTATGTAATTGTATCTTGTCTGGAGTACTTATCTTATCCAGACGGATCTCTATTTCGGACATTCTTTTATCGTTCCCTATAGCCATCTTGAAAGTATTTTTCTCCGCGTCTCTAGCCGAGACTAGAGACATTTTAGAACTCTGTAGGTTCCTTACTCTTGGAAGCAAATTCCTTGTTTCTTCTAGGGATTGCTTCCTTTTCTCTAGGTAGCTCGTCCTGAGCTCTTCTTTTGATCTGAACAGGGAACCGGATTCTAAACTGTTACTATCATCTTCTGAAACTTTAAAGGAAAACTGACTAACCTGTACTGTCTTCAGGGGAACCAAAGCAGCCTTTTTGGAAACTCCGGACACCCCTTTCTCCACGATCTCACTTCCTTTGAACAGCTTCTCCTTCTTATGGGATGTTTGCTCATCTATTTCCATATTCTCTGCTTCGGCCAAACTTCTCTTGGCAGCGACACTGACACCTTCTGTGATCTGGATCTCTGAATGAGATGCAGGATTGTCCTTTGTTTCAGCATGGGACTCGTCAGCGAATGTGAGAAAATTAGCTATCTCAGATAATCCTTGTATTGCCTGATGTTCAAACGGCTTGTTTCTGTTTGCCTGCTTTCTTAACGAAATCACCTGGTATGGATCATAGTTCATATTTACATCTTTAACAAAATCCATAGGTTCCATCAACCTTTCTATACATGCCAGGGCACCTTTTCCTTTAAAAATGAAAGGGCCGACTTTAAAAGGAAATTTAATATTTAAAGACTTCCTGAAAGCACCGAAGTGCTCCTCTTCTGACAACAACCTTTGTCTCATAAACTCCAATGCAAAAATTCTTGGAGTTAGAAAGGAAGGCAACCTGTAGGGCTGACCAGTATAACTGTACACTCTTAAAACCGTGAAATCTTTGTACAAGAACCAGTCTCCCACCCTCCCTTCGGGTGAAGACTGCATCAAATATTTCATCTCGTCGGAAACCCTGGGCAATTCTCCATCGAACAGCAACCTGTATACTTCGGACATGACCGAATTGGCGAATTCGGTCAGGTGGATTTGCGTTGGCAAATCAGAAGAGGATAGAGTACTCAAGAACCTTAATTCAGTAACATTGGAGCATATTATCATATGAAGCAAATGTGTTTGGAATCTGAAAAACTGGACTTTGGGAAACTCAGTCAGCTGGAGGTGGATTGCCTCTGCCAGATACTCGTCCAAATTAAGTACAGGGGCTGACTGGGACTTGGGACTCAAAAAATTGACTTTTAGCAGGAAACCAAGGATAACATGACCTACATGACAATCGTCATCTAGGCCCAACACCTGACAGACCAAAGACATCACTAACTGCACCTCAGCTCTAAAAACATGCAAGGGGTAAGGTAAGGAGAAGTTATCCAGGTACTGACCTTCCTTCAGGATACTTGACAGGAATCTAGAGCGAGCATCAATTGGGAAACTTCGGAAAAACTCAGCAAGGATGGCTTCATTCACGGACTCGCGGTTTCCGGGATAATCCTTGGGTAGATTAATATTTTCTCTAACTACTGCAGCATCAATTTTACATAAAATCCTAGATGTAGATTGACTTACTATGACCCTCTGAGAGGAGGAGTAATTCGCCGCGCACCATTCGGCAAATTCAGGGAAGTGGAGGGTTTGTTCCAGGGCGAAAAAATATAAAAAGGACTTACATACATTTAAAACATCATTTCCCCGTAAAAACAGGACCACAATCTATCTTTACTACCAGCCACACTTCCTGTAGACAGGAAAGGGTCATAGACACCTCTGTGTCTGTCTACCAGGAACTCTTCTCTTTCGTCCGGGACCCGACAAGACACAGAAGCTTCACTTTGTTGGTCCATTTCTCAATTTATACTATGAATGGGGCGAAGAAGTTACAGGATTTGAGGTCCTACCTGGCTCACTGTGAAGGCGTGTGCTCAGAATGCGCCTTGGTACTTGACAACTGGAAGCGCCCAAATCGATAGGTCCTTTTCGCCGGGTCCCGAGAAATAAAATAATCACGGAAGATGTCAATTTCGCCTTTATAGGACCACCCTGATTTGACACGTGGGAGGCATTTATTTCCGCAACCACTACTTGTCTCTAACCCTCGCGCATCTTTCTTTTCCGGGTTCATTTCTGACTGTCGATCTCTTCTGTGTGAATTCCTGGCCCTCGGATCACATGCCACATGTCCCTTTTCCGCCGAGCCTCCTCGCTTTAACCGTCGTGCGACTTTGGGCCCCGGAGTCGTCTACAGCCGTAGATCTGTTTTGTCTTCGCGGGTGGGTCGTCGGATCGTGCTTCGTCTACCGATTCCGCTGGGCTCTTCCATCTTAATCCGCCGAGCAACTTTGCTCAGCGAAATCACCCTCGCCCGTTGATGTGATCCGCCGTCGCTCCTACACCATCAGATCAAGTGCCGCGTACCGGATTCCGCCGGGTAATCCGGAATTATCCTCTGCACTAGTTCTTCTTCCGGAATTCTTCTCGGCCGTCGATGGGATTCCAGGCGTTCAACAACCGTCCGATCTTGCGCCACGTACCATATTCCGTCGGGTGCTGGGGGTTTATCGGGTGCGCAAGTCTCCAACCCGGAATCATTTTCCGTCGTCGATCCACCATCCTGGGATCTCCAACCGTCGGATCGAGCAGCACGTATCCATTTCCGCTGAGTGGTCTAAAGTTTATCGCGCGTGCACGTTACCTTTCCGGAAACCAACACGTCCGTCGATCAATGTTTTCTTTAATCCTCGTCCGTAGGATCAGGAGGACTATATGCGATTCCGCTGATCCATCATTTCCTTATCCACCTTGCACTTCCAGCCAACGAATTTGACATGGGCCGTAGATCAGCTCTAAGCAATGTTAAAACCTTTGATGTGTGCAGGCTGTTAGAGGCCCGAAATTCCCTTATCTTGCTTGTATGTTCTGGATGGCGGAAAGGATATAAACCATCGATTTGCTTCTCCTTTAGACCATGGTTCAGGACCTTTTCCGACTCGGCTACTCTTTAGATTATCAAGCCTCCTTTGTACTATATCCCTAGCCCAAAGTATTTAATCAACAAAATCTCACCTCCCATCGGTCTTGCATCTTTACAGGTGTTAACAGTGTATAAATGAGGGAGAGTGCCTCCCTATTTATACCTTTCAAGTGTCTGAGCTTTTATATGACTGAGGCCGACTTGTTTCACTAATAGGACTGACTTCTCCTAGAGAGACTCCAAATACACATTACATGATTTTATAATGGGGACTATTTTCCCGACTTACAATGGGGTTTGTACCTCAAGGTCTAGACACAATAAAGACATCCCACAAGGAGGAAAACACATCTCCAATAGGGGTACAACAACATACAATGGTAATATACATCATAATATCTTTTGAAGTTACAAATACATCAATAAAAATGTATTCATATTTGTTAAACGGTTTGTAAATGACTCAAGTGATGGTCCAAGCAAATTTGTTCTCTTATCCCCACATTGTATCCCTAAAACACAACCTCTATTGTTTGAAATCTATAAATAAGTACATAGATAGAAAGAAATAAAACCTAGAAATATACTTGAACTTATCTATAGTTGTGTACAAGTACATAAAAACCTAGTAATTCACTCTATCTCCTCTGCTTGTATCATATCAACGAGTACATGATCTCTTCCAACTTGACAAATTTTTCTTCCGTCTTCGTTGCTTACTCCAATATCACCTTTTCCTATATGTATAAGTGTATAATTTTACAAGATATTCGTTTTTATAATGTTTTCGTACTTTTATCACTCTGTACACCTTCGATTGCTCAAATTGATCTCTTATTTATACATAGATTGTGGACCAAAAATGTCGATTTGAGTATCATAAACTTATTTTGGGTCAAATCAATTTTTTTGGAATTTGGTCTAGAATGATGTTATTGAACGATTCATGTGGTCCCAAACTATTTCCCCTGCAACACATATCTCAATTCTCATCAAGGTGATTTCATATACCTTCAACAATTTCCATTATGTACCGATACACCAAGTTGGTGCATAAGAGGATCGAAGGCACTGAGATAACTTAAAATACATAATTTTGGGTCACTCACATTTGAGAGAGAGAGAGAGAGAGAATTACTTACATGTATACTTGGTAGTTCATATTATTAGAATTTGAATGCCATTTAGATCTTCAAGTAGACATTTCTAATAATGTTTGTAGCAAATGAATGGAGAATGAATATACAAACTGAACAAAACAAACCACACAGGAAACGGACAAGTATTGCTCAGGAATTTACAGTATCATTCACAATAATAAAATCCAGTGTTACAATAGTTTACATAGGAAAATAATTCAAATGCATGGCATGCAATTCGAATCAATCCACTGGATCTGACTGTAGCTAACTAACCATCTAACTCATGGTGTCTCAATCAATGTCGGAGTCCAACAGATCAACTCCCAGATTTCCAACAACTCAAACAATCAGTGACAACTAGTTAACTCAGTGCAACTGAGTGTGGTAGGTGGGAAAAGGCGCTTACTCCACATGTATCCATGCATTATCCATGCAAATTTTGTGCTAGCTAACTGATTGTGAACTAATTGAAAGTAACTGGGGGCTAACTGAGACTAACTAGTACTAAATCCAACTAACTAAAGTAGGTTGGTGTTGGGACTCCTAGTGGCTCCTAAAATGTAGGGATTGGTCTAGGAGGCGCCCAAACTAATGCATGCACATGCAATAAGTGGCAGTTAACCTCTAGCAATGTTCCCAACACTCCAGTGACTAGTACATGTGGCCCCATTAGGCCAAGTGGACCCAATGGTACTAGTGGACCCAGTTAATTATATAAGGTTCCTAAGTTAGGCTAAATAATCTAATAGACAGTATGGTCAAGGGAGGATTAATAATCCTAACACCCCCCCTGAATCCTTACTTGGACAACTATGGGACCTGGTAACAAGAAAATAGGTCACCCAAATACAATCTAAAATACATAATGATGTTTAATACAACCGAGGAAATAGGGGAAAACCTCATGGGATAACCCCCCCCCCCCTAAAAAATAAGCAGGAATACAAATTTTGAAAAAAAACTTGTGAAATTTTTTGCTACTATGCAGCAGCAGTATATTGGTTCTATGTAGGTGACACCATTAATACAAACAAAGTTCTTATGTCTGGAGGAATCTTCCTCTTTGGAAGAATAACAATGCACTCAACTGAATTAGAAATATAAACAATTGCATGGTGAAAACTGGACCCATGTAGAGCAGTTGAAATCATCTGAAGAGAGAGCAAAGGTGATTGATAATTCAAACCATGTGAGGAAAACCCAAGCAACTGATATATTGCATCCTTCAACAGCAAACCATGAGTGGTAAAATCAGCCCCAAGTGTTAGGAGCAAGTGTCTAGGCGGATGCAGAATGTCTTCCTCTTTACTAGTTCTCTGAGGAGATGAGCATGTAACCAAAGGTAGAGAAGCCCTGGGACAGTGGAGAGAGAATGCTTGAGCCCCATAATCTGATATAGATTCATAAATATCCAATAATTCACAAAATCTAATATCAGTAATCTCATAAGAGAAAACTAACATCAAATCCTCAATAGTGAAATTGAAGGAGACTTGCGGTGCTTGATTTGTCACACCAAAATTGATGAAACATGTTACAAGAAATATTGTAAGCTCTTGAATCTTAAAAACTAAACCACATATTATCATATCATTAAATAAATCATATCCAAAAAGGTTCATATCAGATCCAAAACTGAGAAGTGAAATCAAATCCCCAGCAACAATTTTGAAGGAGACTTGCGGTACTTGATTTGTCACACCAAAATTGATGAAACCAGCTACAAGCAGTACTGAAAGCTCATGAACCTGAAATATTGAACCAAGTAATATCAGATAAGATCTAAATAATATCATATCATACCCAAATAATTCCATATCATATCCAAAAGTGTTGAATGAAATCAAATCCCCAGCAACAATTTTGAAAGAGACTTGTGGTACTTGTTTCTTCACACCAAAATTGATGAGAACAACTACAAGAAGTATTGAAGGCTCATGAACCTAAAATATTGAACCAAGTAATATCATATTAGATCCAAATAATATCATATCAGATCCAACAAATTTCATATCATATCCAATATTTTTCTCCACCGAGATGGTAGATGCACAATTTTATCCTTCTTCAAAATTATGAATATCGGTGCATGCACTCATGTAGAAATTTGTTGGAAGCTCAAGATCAATGAGAGTGAATGGATCACTCATACAACCTGAAATTATTTCCAAAATATAATATCAGCAAACTCATGAGAGAAAACTGACATCAAATCCCCAGCAAAACTTTTGAAAGAGATTTTTGGTACTTGTTACTTCATGCCAAAATTGATGAGAACAACTACAAGCGGTACTGAAAGCTCTTGAACCCTAGAACCAAGTAATATCAGACAATATCAAAATAATATCATATCAGATCCAATAAGTTCCATATCATATCCAGGAGTGTGATCCACCAAGCTGGTAGATGCATAGTTTTCTCCTTCTTCAAAACCTTTGAAAGAGATTTTTGGTACGTGTTTCTTCAAATCAAAATTGACGAGAACAGATACAAGCGGTATTGAAATCTATTGAACCTTCGAACCAATTAATATCATATATTATCCAAATAATATCATATCATATCCAATAAATTCCATATCATATCCAAGAGTGTTCTCCACCGAGATGGTAGATGCACAATTTTCCCCTTCTTCAAAACCCTGAGTATCGGTGCATGCAATCATGTAGGAATTTATTGGAATCTCTATATCAATGAGAGTGAATGTATCACTCCTAAAATCTGATATTATTTCCAAAATATCCAAAGAATTACTTATTTGCACACCAACAACATCATTAGAGACAAATAAATCAAATTACTCGCCCTTTCTTAGAGAAATCATCGGTAAACTATGCACATAATTTGTAATAGAAGAATCACTGGAGAATTTTTGCATAGAATGGAAGGAGAGATTTTATTCAACAGAAGAGATTTGAATGTATTCTTATGGATCATCCATCTAAGGAGATGAAATATCAGATATCTCATACACTTCTGGAGCAGCAGGAGAAGGAGTCACTCCAAGGAGACTTTCTTCAATTCGAATTGACTGTGAGGAAGATTATGCTTCTTCTTCATCTTGAACAACTTCATCAGAGAGAGTAGAGGCCAAGAATTTTGAGTAAATAAATCTTGTGGTTCTAAATGTGCTCCCCATATTTCTATAACAATCCTCATTGTGCTTCCCAAATATTCTATCTAGAGATCCTTTGGGAATTTTGCAAAATAAGAAATCTTCGAGAAAAAGTCTCACATATTTCTCCATAAGCTCTATCACTATCATTTAGCCAATATTTCTCATATTCATAAGACTCTTTACCAAGTCCCATAGATACCTCATGGATACCTTGTATCTTCAAAGATGCAATCATCTTCGACTTCCATTCTGAATATCTTATGGATGGAGTAAGAAGAGGAACTGATAATGTCGAATCCATTTGAAGTTGAACCTATAAAATATCACTGCAAAACACTAAAACATATTTGAATTTTTAGAATAATGCTTTTCCTCTCGCCATGAACATATTTTTAGGGTCCATTATGCCCTCTCCACTGCTCTGAATAAATGTAGAGCTAGCAAATCATCATAGGGGACTTCTGTGGAAACCCAGCTGCTTCTGATGTTCGATGGGGAGAAATAAGCATGAAACCTACCAGAGAAGAATTTGATACCATATTAGAATTTGAATGCCATTTAGATCTTCAAGTAGATAGTTCTAATAATGTTTGCAGAAAATGAATGGAGAATGAAGATACAAACTGAACAAAACAAACCACACAAGAAACAGACAAGTATTGCTCAGGAATTTACAGTATCATTCACAATAATAAAATCCGGTATTACAATAGTTTACATATGAAAGGAATTCGAATACATGACATGCAATTCGAATCTATACACTGGAGCTAACTATATCTAACTGACCATGTAACTCATGGTGTCTCAATAAATGTCAGATTCCAACAGATCAACTCCCAGATGTCCAACAACTTAAACAATCAGTGACAACTAGTTAACTCGGTGCAACTGAGTGTGGTAGGTGGGAAAAGGCACCTACTCCACATGTAGCCATGCATTATCCATGCAAATCTTGTGCTAGATAACTGATTGTGAACTAACTGAAAGTAACTGGGGGCTAACTGAGACTAACTAGTACTAACTCCATATAACTGAAGTAGGTTGGTGTTGGGACTCCCAGTGGCTCCTAAAATGTAGAAATTGGTCTAGGAGGCACCCAAAATTATGCATGCACATGCAGTAAGTGGCAATTAACCTTTAGCAGTGTTCCCCACACTCCAGTGACTGGTACATGTGGCCCCATTAGGCCAAGTAGACCCAATGGTACTAATGGACCCAATTAATTAATCAAGGTTCCTAAGTTAGGATAAATAATATAATATACAGTATGGTCAAGGGAGGATTAATAATCCTAACACATATTGTTATCTATAAATTCGACACTTATCCATCTGAGTGGCGATGTTGAGTTTGTTTACAAAAAATGGCATTATGGATGGATGAGCCTAGGGTTGTTACTGATTTTTATGGCCTAGATCACTCTTTCATTCCTTCAGTCTACATATTTTTATGTATTTGGTTTAGGGAATACACGCTAGTGCAAATTTGACAAAGCTATGTGTCAAACACTGGTGGACCTATTAACCACTAACATTTTCCCTCAAAACTTGCACACACATGTTGCTTCAAAGGAAACTAGTGTGCCACACTCTAGATGCTTTCCATCCACTTGCGTGTACCTAAAAAATTATGAAAAATAAATATAAATTCAAATTAATGGAAGTTGGGGCCATTCCCATAACCTCTATACTTTCCTTAACTACTCTTTCCTCAAAACCACCCCTCTCATCCTTGTCATAAATACAATGGAGAGGTCATTGGGAAGGAGAGAAAACACTCATGGTAAGGTTATGCTAGAGGAATTTTGGTAGGAGTGAGGAGAAAAGGTACCCAGATCCGAGTTTCAAGAAGGTGTCTGAGTAGGATCAAAGGTATAATATGTACTTGCTACATTTCTTTTAATTAATAAAGAAATATTTTCCTTACCTAAATGACTTGTTTACTTGATTATGAATGAATGCAATTTGCAAAAGTGATTCATGTTTCTAGTATTGATCTCATTTCAATAATTATTGTTGATTTGTTTATAGTCAAAATCACTTGAAGAGGGTAATGTTTGTGTTGCGGGTTCATGAGCAAGGGTTCTAGAGAAAAGATGGAAGTGTTGAAAGTTAGGATCAACCTTCATTTTGAAAGGTATATGATCCTCACTTTTTATATCCTCGTTTATATTGCACATGCTATGTTTATTTCATGTCTATCAGTACCTTAGTCTATGCTTGAATTTACAATATGTTGCTAACCTCTGCCCCAATCATTATGACTTAATTCTTTACAATAGAATTGATGACTCCATTGGGGACAATCCTATTTGATTTGGGGCCTTTTTCTTGATTTTTCCAATTTGAGTGTGGTTATAAGTATGAAGTTGAGTCTACAATAGGTCTAAATTCTTGTGTGCAACCCAGAACTATTTTATGTTGAGAATTTCTTTCTTTTCAATTTTTTTTAAAGATAATCGCACTAGTGGGTTTCACCTGCACAAACGTTTACCCTATTTACACGGATGTGCTAGTTAGAAAAGTCATGTGCCACTCATTGTTTGATGTGGTTACAGTAGTGCATATTTCCTATAGGTAATTTTTTGCTTTCTATGGTTCATCTCTATGGTGTTGACTTGATTTTGTATTAGTGAAATGTTCTCTGTGGGTACTGAATAATCAATTTCATCCCCTGTACTTTATGTTTGAATGTTTTTTAACTCATATTTGGATTGATATCTTGTAGAATCATTTTTTCCTAGGTCTGCATGCTTGGGAAGTCTTGTTTTGTTTTTGCTTTGGTAAACCTCTATTAGTGTCGTTGGACTGACTAGCAGTTTCTAGGTTCCTAAGAGGTCTCTTCTTCGACTCCTTTCTTGTTTTAGTCCTTTGATTAAAGTGTTTATGCCAAAATAGTTAACTTGCACCTGTTGTATTGAGTTTTCTTTCAAATATGTTGTTCTTGTTGTTATAGACAGTTTGAAACTCTAATCTTGCAGACTAGGTACAAATATTGTATACACTTTGTTCTTATCTTAGTGTGGCATTCTTGTTTGTAATTTTTATCTTTTCAGTTTAAAAGAGAAAATTAAAAAACAAGTTTAATTTCATTTGCAAGCATCTTAATCTAGTGGTATAGTCATAGTTTCATATGCATATTTACTTTCTTGGGAAAGAAAAATAAAATGTTGCAATTGTAGGTCTGATTCATCAGTTTTGAGTTTCGAAAAGAGAAAAAAGAAAACTGAAAGCATTCCATTTTTATTTCCATTTTTCACTTGTCATGTTCTTCTAAGCATGATCCAAAACATCACTAGTTTCACAATTATTATCCTATGAGTAAGTAACAACCCTTTAAAAACAACCCTAATTCTAAAATCTATTAGAAATCTTTTATTTTTCTAGGAACAATCACCAACTAGCTTAGGCTAGCAATTTGGACTAGGAATTGTCTTAAATTGTCCAAAGTATATAAACTCAGACATAGTAGCGTATATTTAGGAAATCGAGTTTTGTGGAAGGTGAACTGGAAAGCTCCTCTAAAATATGAGTCAAGCATGAGGTCGTGTGAGGTTGAGTAAAGGATATATCCATCTGATACTTAGTCGATCATACACTAGAGTGAATGCATGTTAGGTTTTTCTAACCACCCTTTGGCCCCATGTGGTGCTAGTGCTATTTAAGTTTCGGGCTTTGCTACCCTACCCATGTGTATTGACTAGATTGGTGATTGTTCTATTGTAGCCTCTCTAAAAGGTTGGTAACCTTAGTATCTTTACTTTAGGGCTCATACACAAGTGACGATAGAGGGTTATTTCCACTATACCTAGGACAAACACGGGAGGAAATCCCTCACATTTGATTTTGGAAAGTGATTGGTGATTCATGCATTTGGACCCAAGGAGGTGTATTGTGGACCCCATGTAACTATTATTCATCCTTCATTGGTTTATTCTAGGCCCTGGTCATCCCAGACTTTCCTTTGGAAGGCATCTTAATTTGCTTGATTTGGATATTTAGGATCTTTTTTCATAGTGGTGTGTTGTTTATTATACTTGTGTCTTAGTTGGCCATAGGTTATTATTGATTTGAGTCTTTAGTCATGGAGGACAATCCTCTTTGTAGATCTATAATGTTATATAACCTTCCTCCACTCATTGTGGATCCTATGTCGCCACCTCAATAATGAAAAATAAACACAAGTGGATTTTTTAGCCAATTGGAATAACTGACATTCCTGGGGAACCTGATCTTATTAGGCCTACTACACCTACTTCACACACAACTTGGGTTGAATATTTACAAGTTGAAGGATTTGTAAGACTTTGTTATAGAGAGAAAATTCCTATGGATTAGGGTGTACCATAATAGATTGAATGACACCAGTCGATGTATCCAAGAGGCTCAATATATATCCCTCCAACTAGGAAATGGAGGGTCGAGCTCGACCGTTCTCAAGGAATATGGAAGGCCAAGAGTAAATTTATTTGGGACTCTATGAGGAAAACTCCCAAAACTTTTTTCTTCATGCACATTTCCCGATGTATGCGGTTTTTGTCTCAAAATCTCCGTGTACACGTGGATATTGCTTTAAAAGTCGTGCATACACATAAACAAGTGTTTTTTGGGGACTTTCTTGGGACATAAAAGTATAATTTGAGCAAAGGGGGTCCAAGGAGTCTGCAAAGGGACATGGAAGGCCATAAAGATGTGATCTACCAAGTGTGGTAAAATCAACTATAACATATTCCCCCTAATGTGTGAGGTCAGAGGGGTAACATAATGTCCAAAATACATTATATCCATCCCAGAAGTGGAGTAATGAAGACCTATGTGGAAGAACCAGCCACTCATCAGTACAATACAATGATAAATATCTGCATGTGACTACAAATATACATATAGCAGTCTCAGATACATAAGAGTACAATGGCCATGAATATGCATGATATACAAATGTCATGTGTGGTAATCGCCATGTACAATATATAATGGACAAGATCTCCATAGTGGATGAAGATATCTAATAATACACTGGAATCTGGTCATGAGAGATTACATCTCATAAATACTAACACGATCAAGGAGGTAGCATATGTGGAATGCCACCAATCTCGACGGTATTCTATGAAAAACTCTATGAGTACATGTCCTATCATGTGAATAAAGGTGTTGAGGTCGAACATGATAGTCCATCGTCTGATTACCGGTCATTGATGTATATCATTAAAAGATGCAAGATATCCCACCAATAGTGATAATGGGAATCAAGGTACATAGTGCAATCTAACAAATGTGAGTAGATGTGTTGAGGTCGAAAACTTGAAATAATCCATCGATCAGGGGACATTGATGTATTTCCAAAACTAACAATGGCGAGAGAACCTACCACTGATGACTGTAAGTCTCAAGGCACTCAAATGGACTCTAGACTCATATTCCAGAATAAATGATCTGAAGTTGATGGAATGGAATCCGTTGAAAGGAGGGCATTAGGGCATCCCATATCAACCAACACAAGGTACTCAACAACACTAGATAATGTGGAAGAACTCAAATGAACAATATGTGCACAAACCAGTAACTATACCGGGAATGGCCAACATGCAAACTCAAGATAACTGAGAAAAGGCCGACTTAGGCTATACTTCCTTCAAACAAGAGAATAAGGAAAATGGTGACTGAACATAGCTGGAAGCATAGACTCGACATGCAAAGTAGGACAACTCTGTGACACAGGAGGCATCGATAGAGGCTCCATAGGGACTGGAATCATAACCAGTCGGTGGAGAAAACTTAGAGTAACGAGTACAGCTCTTAAAGTCATACTAATAAAACAACCAATGGATGTGATATACAGTGCTCTGTTCAAAGGTGACACGACTCGACAGCTACCAAAGATAATATCATTTCTCATCCATATTTTTATGTTTTTTTTTATTTTTTTTGGAATTTTTCATATTTGAAAAGCTTGAAAATAATAACAGTGCTTATAGTATACATCTAGGAGGATACGAGTGTCATGGGAAAGAAAACTAGTTCCAAGTAGTGGAACATACCTATGCTCAATGCAAGGAAGCATGTGAAGGATAAGGACACTTGAGGGAAGGTCTCCTCCCGGTAAGGGATGATCAAGCTGCAAAGGATATGTAAAAGGCTCTACTTAGCTAGGATTAAGACAAGCTCGGTCTACATGGCTTATAACTCTGAAGCAGGGAGCCAACATAAATCTCAACAAGGCAAGAAAAACACATGAAATTCAATTACAACTTGATATACAAGGGAGTCCTTGTGGGAGATGGCCAACATAAAGTTCAAGAGTGATATGAGGCTTTTTCTCAAGGACATGGCGGGACTAATAAGGGACTCCCAAACTTAAAGGAGAAATATCAACATGGGTACCAAATTGCAAAACGGGATCTAACTAGGGCACCCATGTATAGGAAAGCTCTACCACTTACATAATGTCACTTCTAATAGAAGTATGAAGGTTTCGTGACATTACGAAGTGGGTTTGTACCTATAGTCAGGGCGACATGGTCATAAGGTGATGCATAATGCAAACGGAAATGTGATCCTAACCTATATGCCAATTCGAAATTATACATGTCATGGGAATGAACGGGTTAAAGCGTCGGAGAGAGTGTACAAAAAATGGACCCTACACGACACAGATATTAGTCCAAAACAACTGGAAATAGTCAGTAAAGAGTCCAAACTATAGGATATAGGGAATATTGATCATGGCAACTGCATCCAAAGGAAACAGTGTGGTGGACGATGGCACATAAGAAGGAATGCAAGATGTAGACCCGGCGTTCACGTATCCACTACCACCCCCATGAGGGTGAAAACTAGTGTTAATACTAGGCAAAGGGAGTGAAAATACTCCACAAATGGAGTAGAGGGTGGAATAGGACCACTCCCAAATCTATGAGCAAGGTAAGGAGTCGTGGTGCTCCCAGTCCAACACCAGGGTCCGCACTAGGACCTGGAGCGGGTGACGAAATACTAGTAGTGATATCAGGCATGCCGAACATAAAAGGACCCGAACTCAAGAGAACATTGTTGGGACTCAGAAATGTCATATTTTCATCCACTTTACCTTTTTCCATTATTCACATTTCATCGTCCCATTAACCTTTAATTATAGCATTTCCTTACATATATCTAGGTTTCACCTTATTATTTTCCACTTTATTCATTTTAGTATTAAAAAGGAATTTATGATTAAATGTTAGAAATTAGCATGTTTTTATATGTATCTAAAAAATGTGTGAACTTTGTAATGTGTAGGAATTAATACAAAAAGACTTATCCGATATCTCCTCCACCATTTCAAGGAGATAGTTATTCAAAGCATATTCCAAGGAGAAGATCATGGAGATTTGGTTGGCATATCTTATCTAGGATTTGTGGGAAACATGTGGAGGGTTTGTGAGAGACACGTGGATGATTTGAAGGGATCTTATCTTGTAATAATGGGAAAGTAGTTGAGAGAATAGTGGATCCTAATTATGAGATGGTTATCTTATCTTCAAGGCTCTCATGTATAAAGGAGAGTGTCCTCTCTCCATTCGGGAGTAGTCTTGAGTAGTTTTTTTGTTAGTCTCTATTAGTCTTAGATTGTAGAAGTTAGTCTTGACTTTGTAATTTGGAGAAGGGGATTCTTAGCTTTGATTCTTAGTTTGATTTATTCTTTCATTATTGTTTCATGATTTATCATTTGATTCTTGTCATATCATTTGAGATAGATTTATTGTGTGAGATCACATATCTTATTTGTCGTTAAACTCTTCACATGTTGTATTACTTTTCCTTCATGTAAATTTCCATTTCTAGATTAGTTTGATTTCCGCAATTTCAATTCGAAAGTATGTTTCAGCTTCTTAGATTAGTTTCTAGATTATATTAGTTCCACTTCGGTCCTGCACATTTAGTGCATGTTCTTCGTAATCCTACAAACCTCAGATTGACAAATTGAATGGTTGGGCAGGTACTACAATGCAATTAAAATGACATTAATTTCATCCAACATTTTGGCATCATTTCCAGGGAAGCACGATGGATTGAAGTGTAAATTTCAATTCCTGCAAGTGTGGTAGCGTAAATTTCAATTTATGCAAGTGTGTTTAAATTCCGCAACAGGGAAGAACTTGGTTTTGTGTGTTTCAGCAAGAGTGTTTTTCTTTGCACAAATGGTTTATTTTCATTTAATCTTTTCAAATTTTAGTTTTGGGTGCTGTAAGAGTCTCTTTTTCAACATCGTTTAACAATGAGTATAAGCTTGGAACTACTCACTCATGCCTTGGCGAAAGCGGGATTTTCCTCTTCCTAAGAAGAGGAGGTCTTGGCAGCAATAAGAGATTTAACTACTCCTCCAGAATCAAATGAGGAATCATCATTCGAAAACTATTGCACATGTGAAGGCAAACAATTATTCAAACAAGAGATCGAGGAAGACAAAGAGGAGTTACAACATGAGCATGAGGGGAAGCGCGCCTACGAATGCCTTATTGAGCAATGGTTCCAAGTACTCGATTAGATGAATTTCATTTTTGTTTTTATTTAGTTAAATCACAGTCACAACAATTAAATTTGTTCATTTTTGTATATTTCAATTTTTCATCCATGAAATTGACAATGAACATATTCCTATTACTGTTGTGTGTTTGGCTACATTGGCTATTTGACTACACTTAGTTCTGATTTCTAAATTTCAACTAGCATAGAGTAGGTAGGATTTGATTTTTAGTTTTTGCTTTCACCTAAAATAAGTATGCTCTCCTCTACGCTTCATGCTATTGCGAGGATGAAAAAAAATTGCCCAATCTATTTTTCGTCTGCAATTTGTTCCACTTGCTCATAATTGTTTTTTTTAATAATTTGCAAAATAAATTTTTAAAGTTCTTTTATTTGATTTTTTGAAAAAAAAAAAATAATAATAATAATAAATTTGATCTTCCATCCTTCTATCTACAATTAAAATAGTAGGCGCATTAGGATTATTTCATTAAAAATATAAACTAAAAAAAAAATCGAATAAATGGGCTTCATGCTGTAAAACTGAAACAACAGCTGTAACAACTGTAGCTAAAACATCGGCTGAAACAGTAACTCCAAGCTGAAACATCAATTGTAACAGCTGTAGTTGAAACAATAGTTGTAATAGATGTAGCTGAAACAAATAAGATGAAACAGAATGAACAAATTAATGCCTCAATTTTCAAATCATTTATCTCCAGTTGCTAAAACTTTTTCAATTTAAAAATAAAGTTGGCCTGCAAATTCATGTGGGTCGCGAGTGCATTCTTTGAAAATTCTAAGCTGCAAGAGTCGCAGAAATTATAATGTTGAAACTGTTTCTACAAACTGAAATAGTGGCTGATCCTATGCCATAATTGAAGTGTGTCTTCTCGATCTGGTTTATTTATGGTTGAGTGGTAGCAATTCCATCTCTTGCCTTCATCTGAAACCTAATCACTCTCATTATTAGTTTCGTCTTTCTACCTTGAATCAAAACTTGCAAAACTATAAAATCATTCAGATCTGAATCTCTTGCCTCAATCCAAAATAAATAAAATCAACGCAACCCAATTTTTTAAGTATTACAAATCTGGTTGTTGCAAATTCGTTTCTGTCAGTTTCAACTGCCTGCCATTCTTCACGTATCTGCTAAGTTAGATTGCGGATAGTCCACCTCATTTGACCAAATCTCACTTGATTCTTTATGAATGACAAGGGACGTTATTCATTGTTAGATTCTTTTTGCTATAAAAAGGAAATTGAATGGGAATTTTCAGGTGTATATAAACAGTCTTGATGGGAGCATATCCAAATTATAACTGACCATGCCATCTCTTTTGAAGATTCTGCGTTAAATATGTATGGAAATATATCTTTTAGATGGATACATTTTCAACTCTCAAGAAAACAAGCAATGAATGGGCAATAAATCAAGGTCAAGTATAGCGATCTTCCTAACATGTGATAATTTCAAGAGATTGAAGAGTTTACACTTGTGAAACAACCTATCGTTTCCTAGGCAGACCTTGGCATTAAACACGTGCATACCTTTTTTTTAATTGTTGATTACAATGCCACATGCATATCATTTTTGATATCTTCTAACCCGATCGTCCAACTCAATAGCCATTCCTCCCACCTCAAAAATAAGTCTCACCCAATTCAATGGCCATCTCGTTTTGCTCAAAGAATTATTATGAACATAATTATTGATAAACGACAAAGAGAGATTGATGAGTTCTTGACAGAACCCTATGCTTTTTCCCTTCCTTCCCGTAAACTATTGATAAACTATTCATCCTTTTAAAAAAGATGCTAATATCATTACATCCTTCCGACTGAATTTTGCTGCAATGGCCAGTTTGAAAATGTCGCCATTCTATTGGAACGTGCAATTTTACTGAAGGAGAGATTATTGAACAAATAAAATGATTGGTTATCACAAAGGTGAGATTGCCAAGATTCATAAGCACTCGTTTCCTATGGTAAAAGAAGCATAATACTCACAGGATTCTCATGTTTTCTGCATTCAAATTCGTCACCGAACTACAATTTATACGCTTCATCACCAAAGGTTGATTTATTGGCATAACTAGAAGGCACATACGGCAATTTGTCTTGTATTTCCTTGAGAACACAGACATAAACAAAGACTTGAGCAAGGAGTTTGTTGGTCTGAACATGTAAGTATGTTTTGTTTTGTTGATCCATTTCTTGTGGGATTGGTGCGGTGACTTGCAGATCCAGACAACGATAAAGACTGCTCCATGTACGGCAATTTTTCTTGTATTTCCTTGAGAACACAGACATAAACAAAGACTTGAGCAAGGAGTTTGTTGGTCTGAACATGTAAGTATGTTTTGTTTTGTTGATCCATTTCTTGTGGGATTGGTGCGGTGACTTGCAGATCCAGACAACGATAAAGAGTGCTCCATGTATGCCTCAGAGGTCGTCTCCATTTGATTTTACATACAGGTTAATGAGATACTATTCATTAGTGAAAACTCGGCCTTATATGTGGCTAGCTCGATCGCTTTTTATTGTTATATATCTATAAATCATAACTCCCAATAAGTATTCTCGCTTCGACGCAGAATTCATTGGGACCAGCCAAATATACGCAACTCAACTAGATAAAAGAGGCGCGAAGCCCTATAGTATATATATATTCCCACCCATCGTTGTCTCGTACACTTGTTTGGCCATTGTACATCCTCGCGTGGCTTTGGGTTTTCCTTCCACTTATTCTAATGCTCCAAACCTGCATCGTTGTCTCGTACATTTGTTTGGGCATTGTACATCCTCGTGGCTTTGGGTTTTCCTTCCACTTATTCTAATGCGCATTCTATATAGATATTCATGATCATACATTAGCTTAGACCTATTTCAAACTGTGGCTTTATCCATCATACACATGTCATGGTCTTAGATGGTTCCTCTCCTTGAATTTGGTTATATTTTAGGCATTCTGAATAATAAGCATTGCGCAACCACCTTATCCATCGGTTGGAATGTCACAATTAGTTCTGATTGATTTTACAGATAGACTGTGAGTGGATGCATTTGAAAATTTAAGCTGGCATTTCTTTAAAGCTACAGATGTTTCAACAGATCTCAATCTTCTATAACAATTATAATGAGACGGCTACGATTTAATACTATTTCCCAACCACTTTACAATTCACGTCTCCAGCTGTAAGAGTTATTTTTTTCCAATGGTTCGTTTTTTTTCACCACCAACACTCTTATTTCCCATCAATTCAAATGCAAAACTCAGATCCCATCAACTCAAACGCAAAACACAGAGAAAACGATAATTCTATATAATTCTATGAAGCTAAGACAAGTAGTGTTGTTAGAAGCTTTGAGAGTACTAACGGGGTTATGAAGATGATGCAGAAGCATCCAAGCTCAATTATTCTGCAGATGCATTGATTAAGCCACAAAATTACAGAATTTCATAAGCAGAAAGCTGGATTTCGGTGTTTTGGGTTTGAAAGAAACAAGGATTTCTAAATTGGGATAAGCCATTTATACGCAGAGATTCCTGAGTTTGGCATCAACCATTTCTACGCAAGGATTCAAGGGATCCTATAGTATATCAGATAGCCAAGGTGTCCACGAGGTGTGTCTCATCTAGCAACAAGTGGTCGTCTCCATCTCCATATATGCCCAGGCCCAAGCGCTCTAAGTCTGACGTTCTGCCAGAGGATACAAATCTTATTTTGTCAAGGAAGCCTTAGATCCTATTTAGACTCTACCAGAGGAGAATATTTCGGCAGCGCAGAACTAATATTAGTCGGCCACCTTCTATGCATGTTGATGATTATGTTGCAAGAGAGATTATGATCCCAGAAGCAAGTTATCTCTGCGCCTCAAGTGATTTTATTTGATGGCAATTCAGGGAAACATATATGGAACTCATAAACTACAATGATTACCAATACAAACCCCGAGTCTATAATGAGGAATGGTATCATTGAGCATAGTGTGATAAGAATCTAGGTTGAGATGTGGCAAAAATCAATTGTTTGCTTATGTGTATACAGATGAGGACTGATATTCTGTCTAAGAATCACCTTATTGTAAAGTTTGCAAGAGGAAAGAGCTCTGAATGCTCAACAGCCAATGCAACACAATGGTAATATATGCATCCATTAGGATAAGAGGTGTACTCTTCCAAGTCTTCGAGGCTTGGATAGCAACACAAAACACCCATTGAATGAAGGAGACGAGTATTAATTCAAACTACTTTTGTTATTTTACATTCTAGTTTTGTGTGGTTTTTAACTTCATGATTGGGAACATTATTTCGTTTATCATGTTGTTTTTACAGTGGTATGTGGGCGCAAGTTGAAAGAAGGCAGTACGCCTTCTCTCGAAATCCTTGTTGACTGATCCAAACCCCCATGATCCTCGCAATTACTCACATGCACAAAACGGACAGGCTTGAGGATGAGACAATTGCTAGGATCCGGACCTAAAAAGAATGACTGCATGCAAGATGATGAAAAATAAGGAGGATAACTCAGAACCGTGGGCAGGAGCAGATCGATACATATGGGGCAGATTCGATCATGCAAGAAAAAACAATTGGCGCTATTGCAGCAAATTAAGAGGACCATACTCTCACACAATTTCCAAATGTTTGAATTCCAGAACTTTAGTGACAGGTATCAGCAGACTGTTACTTTAGTGACATTATTTATAATGTTCCCAAAAGTGACATGCATGCAAACCCTACTGTTACTTTAGTGACAGTATTTATAATGTTCCCAAAAGTGACATGCATGCAAACCCTAAAAGTGACATGCATGACATTTAAGCATTATTTAATGATGCATGCACCCAATTAAGTCTCCATGCATATGCATGCAAGTCAACTGCAAATTAGAAGTTAAAGTGACCTAATTAGGTCAAAAGTTCGGGTTCTCGCAGTTGAAAGTTATTAAAGAAAGATAAAGTAAATGCAGACTTTACTTTTGGATTATTATTATTTTGGAGCTCTTGAGAAGCAGCACAACGTGCGGCCACAACAGTTGGGGTTGGAGACGGCGTCTTCAGCTAACGAGATTTTGGCAGTGAGACATCTGCCCTAGTCTCCTTCAGGATAAACCATCCAGGTTTGTCAATGTATCTATTGCATTCATCATTATTCAGTATTCCAGTATAAGTCCAAAGGTTATTGCAGGTTCATCCGTACATGTGGGGGCATTTAACTCGAAAAACCCTAGTCATTCACCAGGACTCTGGATCACTATATTTCTTCCGCATGCGACCTGTATCCTCATTGAGAGGATCACTCTACTACATTGGGTGATTATCAGCTATCAGATTGTCCATCTGGGGCAAATAACAGCCATTTACAGGGTTGTGGGGGCGTGAACAGCAGACTCAGAGATCAATTCGCTAGGGCATCTGGGAGGTCAAAACCCTTGCATGCTTTGACCATCCTCTCCAGCACTGGTATACCTTCCTTCTGACTTATTTCTAGCTGAAACGGACCATCCCTTCAGCAAAAATGTCGTACTTGTTTGATTCAACCATCTAGGGGTATTGCAGCAAAAACAAGGTTATTTCTACACCAGCTCAACTCATCTTGCATGTGTATTCTCTCTGGAGCACATTCAACCGACTTATGGGTGGTAAGTGTTCATTCTATCCTGCAAACCCTAACCCTAATTTCAGCTATAAAATAGAGAAATTTTGCATGGCCGCTTTGCATGCTCTGCTATTTCAGTAAAATTGTATAGAAATAGAAAATATCAGGATTTGGGATATTACAGTGGCATCAGAGCATGATCGTTGCCAGCTGTGAATGTTGATGCATGCAAAGTGAATAAAGTGAATGTTGATGCATGCATGTACATGCAAATGCATATCAGTGATGTTGGTGAAGTGCATGCCAGAACAAAGGTTTTTCTTTGCCAGCTTGTGAGAACATGAAGACAATGAGAAGGATCTTGACTGTAAATTGGCAGAGGTTAGAAGTACTTCAACACTTGCCTCGATATCAGGATTATATAGCCTTGGGTGATGAGGTATGTGCAACATTGTCCTTTCAATATTATTACACCATCAAGTTCGGGAGCCAGCCCAAGGATTTGGATGAGGATCTCCTTAAGAGCATAGTTGGGGGAGGGAAGAAAGATGAACATGAAGTATAGGTTGTTGGTGAGCTTCATTTGGAGTTAACAGTACATGATGAGGATGTGCATGAGGAGATCGCATTAGAGCCATCCTGTGAATCTAGTGACACAAGCACATTCACTAGTAAGATTGTGGACAAGCCGTGTGATGAGTTGGAGTTGGCACACTCTTCATCACCTACAGCAGGGATCGAGACAGTTATGACAGGAGAAATACATGAGGTGCAAGGCAATGAGCACAACAGTGGAGACAATGACCAGTCACACATGGAGGTTAGGGATAGTTTATACATGCATGAGATAGAGCTTCTAGATGATAGTCACCGAAAGAAGACTGAACGTGTTAAAGAAATCATTCTAGCGATGAAAGAAAGGACCAAGATACTCCGAGACACCATAGTACAACGAGATGCTGAGCTTACAGTTCTTCGAGTTGTATGTACCGAGTTAGCAGTCAAGACTTCTAGTATTGAACAACAGTTAGATTACTTGATGGGGCAACAGGATAAACATACTATTGCATTTCAAAGCAGTCCTCTTAAGGAGTACATAGACAGCGCTTGGGTCCACATTTGCATAATGGCGGATGGTTTTTACAGGTTGGTCAGGATCGAGAAATTGACCAGCCATGCAAACCCTAAAAGTGACATGCATGACAACTAAGCATTATTTAATGATGCATGCACCCAATTAAGTCTCCATGTGCATGCATGCAAGTCAACTGCAAATTAGAAGTTAAAGTGACCTAATTAGGTCAAAAGTTAGGGTTCTCGCAGTTGAAAGTTATAAAAAAAAGATAAAGTGAATGGAGACTTTACTTTTGGATTATTATTATTTTGGAGCTCTTGAGAAGCAGCACAGCGTGCGGCCACAGCAGTTGGGGTTGGAGACGGCGTCTTCAGCTAACGGGATTTCGGCAGTGAGACATCTACCCTAGTCTCCTTCAGGATAAACCATCCAGGTTTGTCACCATATCTATTGCATTGATCATTATTCAGTATTCCAGTATAAGTCTGAAGGTTATTGCAAATCCATTCGTACAGGTGGGGGAATTTAGCTCCAAAAACCCTAGTCATTCACCAGGACTCTGGATCACTATATTTCTTCCGCATGCGACCTGTATCCTCACTGATAGGATCACTCTACTGCATTGGGTGATTATCAGCTATCAGATTTTCCATCTGGGGAAAATAGCAGCAATTTACAGGGTTGTGGGGGCATGAGCAACAGACTCGGAGATCAATTTGCTAGGGCATCTGGGAGGTCAAAACCCTTGCATGCTCCAGCCATCCTCTCCAGCACTGGTATACCTTCCTTCCGACTTATTTCCAGCTAAAACAGACCATCCCTTTAGCAAAAACGTCACACTTGTTTAATTCAACCATCTGGGGGTATTGTAGCAGAAACAAGGTTATTTCTTCACCAGCTCAGCTCATCTTGCATGTGTATTCTCTCTGGAGCACATTCAGCCGACTTATCAGTGGTAAGTGTTCATTCTATCGTGCAAACCCTAACCCTAATTTCAGCTATAAAATAGGAAAATTTTGCATGGCCACTTTGCATGCCCTTCTATTTCAGTAAAATTATATAGAAATAGAAAATATCAAGATTTGGGATATTACAGTGGCATCAGAGCATGATCCTTACTAGTTGTGGGCACATAGCAATTGAATAAAGTGAATGTTGATGCATGAGTGTACATGCAAATGCATGTCAGTGATGTTGGTGAAGTGCATGCCAGAACAAAGGTTTTTCTTTGCCAGCTTGTTAGAACATGAAGACAATGAGAAGGATCTTGACTGTAAATTGGAAGAGGTTAGAAGTACTTCAACACTTGCCTCGATATCAGGAGTATATAGCCTTGGGTGATGAGGTATGTGCAACATTGTCCTTTCAATATTATTACACCATCAAGTTCGGGAGCCAACCCAAGGATTTGGATGAGGATCTCCTTAAGAGCATAGTTGGGGGAGGGAAGAAAGATGAACATGAAGTATAGGTTGTTGGTGAGCTTCATTTGGAGTTAACAGTACATGATGAGGATGTGCATGAGGAGATCGCATTAGAGCCATCATGTGAATCTAGTGACACAAGCACATTCACTAGTAAGATTGTGGACAAGCCGTGTGATGAGTTGGAGTTGGCACACTCTTCATCACCTACAGCAGGGATCAAGACAGTTATGACAGGAGAAATACATGAGGTGCATGGCAATGAGCGCAACAGTGGAGACAATGAGCAGTCACACATGGAGGTTAGGGAGAGTTTATACATGCATGAGATAGACCTTCTAGATGATAGTCACCGAAAAAAGATTGAACGTGTTAAAGAAATCATTCTAGCGATGAATGAAAGGACCAAGATACTCCGAGACACCATAGTACAACGAGATGCTGAGCTTACAGTTCTTCGAGTTGTATGTACCGAGTCAGTGGTCAAGACTTCTAGTATTGAACAGCAGTTAGATTACTTGATGGGGCAACATGATAAACATACTATTGCATTTCAAAGTAGTCCTCTTAAGGAGTACATAGACAGGGCTTGTAGTTGCTTGGGTCCACATTTGCATAATGGCGGATGGTTTTTACAGGTTGGCTAGGATCGAGAAATTGACTAGCCATGCAAACCCTAAAAGTGACATGCATGACAACTAAGCATTATTTAATGATGCATGCACCCAATTAAGTCTCCATGCACATGCATGCAAGTCAACTGCAAATTAGAAGTTAAAGTGACCTAATTAGGTCAAAAGTTAGGGTTCTCGCAGTTGAAAGTTATAAAAGAAAGATAAAGTGAATGGAGACTTTACTTTTGGATTATTATTATTTTGGAGCTCTTGAGAAGCAGCACAGTGTGCGGCCACAGCAGTTGGGGTTGGAGACGGCGTCTTCAGCTAATGGGATTTTGGTAGTGAGACATCTGCCCTAGTCTCCTTCAGGATAAACCATCCAGGTTTGTCACCATATCTATTGCATTGATCATTATTCAGTATTCCAGTATAAGTCCGAAGGTTATTGCAAATTCATCCGTACAGGTGGGGGCATTTAGCTCCGAAAACCCTAGTCATTCACCAGGACTCTGGATCACTATATTTCTTCCGCATGCAACCTGTATCCTCACTGATAGGATCACTCTACTGCATTGGGTGATTATCAGCTATCAGATTTTCCATCTGGGGAAAATAGCAGCAATTTACGAGGTTGTGGGGGCGTGAGCAGCAGACTCGGAGATCAATTCGCTAGGACATCTGGGAGGTCAAAACCCTTGCATGCTCCAGCCATCCTCTCTAGCACTAGTATACCTTCCTTCCGACTTATTTCCAGCTGAAACAGACCATCCCTTCAGCAAAAACGTCACACTTGTTTGATTCCACCATCTGGGGGTATTGTAGCAGAAACAAGGTTATTTCTTTACCAGCTCAGCTCATCTTGCATGTGTATTCTCTCTGGAGCACATTCAGCCGACTTATCAGTGGTAAGTGTTCATTCTATCCTGCAAACCCTAACCCTAATTTTAGCTATAAAATAGGGAAATTTTGTATGGCCGCTTTGCATGCCCTGCTATTTCAGTAAAATTGTATAGAAATAGAAAATATCAAGATTTGGGATATTACAGTGGCATCAGAGCATGATCCTTGCCAGTTGTGGGAACATAGCAATTGAATAAAGTGAATGTTGATGCATGCGTGTACATGCAAATGCATGTCAGTGATGTTGGTGAAGTGCATGCCAAAACAAAGGTTTTTCTTTGCCAGCTTGTGAGAACATGAAGACAATGAGACGGATCTTAACTGTAAATTGGCAGAGGTTAGAAGTACTTCAACACTTGGCTCGATATCAGGAGTATATAGCCTTGGGTGAGGAGGTATGTGCAACATTGTCCTTTCAAGATTATTACACCATCAAGTTCGGGAGCCAACCCAAGGATTTGGATGAGGATCTCCTTAAAAGCATAGTTAGGGGAGGGAAGAAAGATGAGCATGAAGTATAGGTTGTTGGTGAGCTTCATTTGGAGTTAATAGTACATGATGAGGATGTGCATGAGGATATCGCATTAGAGCCATCATGTGAGTCTAGAGACACAAGCACATTCGCTAGTAAGATTGTGGACAAACCGTGTGATGAGTTGGAGTTGGTACACTCTTCATCACCTATAGCAGGGATCGAGACAGTTATGACAGGAGAAATACATGAGGTGCAAGGCAATGAGCACAACAGTCGAGACAATGAGCAGTCACACGTGGAGGTTAGGGAGAGTTTATACATGCATGAGATAGAGCTTCTAGATGATAGTCACCGAAAGAAGATTGAACGTGTTAAAGAAAGCATTCTAGCGATGAAAGAGAGGACCAAGATACTCCAAGACACCATAGTACAATGAGATGCTAAGCTTATAGTTCTTCGAGTTGTATGTACCGAGTCAGCGGTCAAGACTTCTAGTATTGAAAAATAGTTAGATTACTTGATGGGGCAACAGGACAAACATACTATTTCATTTCAAAGCAATCCTCTTAAGGAGTAAATAGACAGGGCTTGTAGTAGCTTGGGTCCACATTTGCATAATGGCGGATGGTTTTTACTGGTTGGTCAGGATCGAGAAATTGACCAGCCATGCAAACCCTAAAAGTGACATGCATCAAAATCTAAGCATTATTTAATGATGCATGCACCCAATTAAGTTTCCATGCACATGCATGCAAGTCAACTGCAAATTAGAAGTTAAAGTGACCTAACTAGGTCAAAAGTTAGGGTTCTCGCAGTTGAAAGTTATAAAAGAAAGATAAAGTGAATGGAGACTTTACTTTTAGATTATTATTATTTTGGAGCTCTTGAGAAGTAGCACAGCGTGCAGCCACAGCAGTTGGGATTGGAGATGGCATCTTCAGCTAACGGGATTTTGGCATTGAGACATCTGCCCTAGTCTCCTTCAGGATAAACCATATAGGTTTGTCACCGTATCTATTGCATTCATCCTTATTTAGTATTCCAGTATAAGTTCGAAGGTTATTATAGATTCATCCGTACAGCTGGGGGCATTTAGCTAGGAAAACCCTAGTCATTCACCAGGACTCTGGATCATTGTATTTCTTCTGCATGTGACCTACATCCTCACTGATAGGATCACTCTACTGCATTGGATGATTATCAGCTATCACATTTTCCATCTGGGGCAACTAGCAGCAGTTTACAGGGTTTTTGGGGTGTGAGTAGCAGACTAGGAGATCAATTCGCTAGGGCATCTGGGAGGTCAAAACCCTTGCATGTTCCATCCATCCTCTCCGGCACTGGCATACCTTCCTTTTGACTTATTTCCAGCTGAAACGGACCATTCCTTCAGCAAAAATGTCACACTTGTTTGATTCAGCCATCCGGGGCTATTGGAGCAGAAACAAGGTTATTTCTTCACCAGCTCATCTCATATTGCATGCATATTCTTTCTAGAGCACATTCAGCAAACTTATCAGAGGTAAGTGTTCATTCTATCCTGCAAACCCTAACCCTAATTTCAGCTATAAAATAGGGAAATTTTGCATGGTAGTTTGCATGCCCGGCTATTTCAGTAAAATTGTATAGAAATAGAAAATATCAGGATTTGGGATATTACAGTATTTATATTAAAAAAAAAATATTTGAGTGTTTTGTTTGCTGCATTTTCTTTTTCTGTGAAAAACAAAAACAATAAAAATTGTAAAACCATGAAGAAAAAAAAACATTATAAAAATAAAAAAACATTGTAAAAAATCAAAATTGCAAATGGACATTCCAATTATTCCTGAATATTGAAACATGTTTTTATGATTTACGCTAAGTTGTTTCTTGGAGTCACTTTAGAAATAATCGACGAAGAAACAATTGCACAACCGCAACAAGTATAAAAACACATTTTATTTCTTTGAGTTGTTGCATTAGTACTTATTTCTGCATGTTATGTTTTCGAACTTCTCAAAAATTTTCATGCAAGATTCATACTGAGCTTTTGCAGGTTTGGAGACAATCAATTTTGTTGCCGCAAGTGATTTTTCAAGAATCGCAAAACCTTTGAAAAACATTCTTTGATAGACAACTTCAAGGAGCTGTTACTCATCATAAACATTATGACATTTTTTGTTACACAGAAACCATTCATAAACCCTTTTGTGTCATGAATGTTTACCCCATTTTTCCTTCAAACGCACATTAGTCATCCATTTATTGAAGTCCACTTTCCACTTCCTTATCAGCCACAACTTCACACATGCCTATATTTTATGAGTCACATACATTTTTGCCTTCTTTTTCCATTCCAGTTTTCCTTCTGAATAAAACCATCTCCCTTTCCATGATTACATTTCCTTGATTTCCTTTGCCATAAAACCATGTTGCTACTGAGATCTTTCTTATAGTCCTACCAAATGTTTTGTAAAATCTCGCGTTGACTGATGTGGGATTCCTTAAGGCCCACGTTTCAACAAGGTTGGCCCCATCGACCTCAACACCTTATCTTGGATATAGACTAAGCCCATTTTGAGTACCTAAAGGCTTGCATGCCTTAGTGGCAAGCTCTCTTGTTGAAAATCATGGGAATACATCAATGTCCCTTGATCGTCAGATCTTGCAAGTGGCTCAACATCAGCACATCCATTTGCACTTCGCAAGATGTACTCAGTACCTTGGCACTCATTAACATCAATGGTGAGTGCCTTGCATTGGTTAATGACATTCATCAATGGTCAGTAATCCAATAGTTTTGCTTCATGATCAACATTGACACATCCATTCGCATGATTATAATTCTACCACCAGGTTTGTAGTGGGTGAATACTATACACTTTTCTTGACTCCCTCAGCATTTACAGCAACACGACTTCAGCTACATAAGAGTACTACATTTCCTCTTCATACTCCCTCTTTTACCTAATTCATCAACAACAATTTAGATCCCCCCACTTCACATTCTCTGATTCAGCAGTTACAACAGTTCTAGTTACAGTAGTTGCAACTACAACAGCAATCACCTTTCACATGATCCTACAGCAATAACATCTTCCACACTCCAGCAGCTGCATCAACTATATTCCTATTGCATAGTTCATTACCATTTGGGGTAAGTGGAGGTATGTTATTTTCTGAACTTTAATCATTTAATTCCTTAACTGCTAGCAATGAATAATTTGGAAAATTACCTCATCATTCTCCATTTCCTTTTCACTTCCATGACCTACACCAAGTTGCATGGGGACATGCAACCAATTCAGTTGGGGAGGGGGGAATATATTCACTGCACATTCACTACCATTATCCCATTTTTCATTTCATTTACCATTCATCAACATTTCTTTTCCATGAACACTTTGTCACACTTTGCTCCATAAGAATTGACATACATACTGAATGATTCATAAAGATAAAAGGATTTTCTTATGCACAGTGATGTTTTCTATGCACATTAATAGCTTATCATTTCCAGTGAGTGTATGGTTAAATTATTATTGTAGCTATAAAACATATAACAAAATGAATGTTGTTAACACAAAAACCAACATTCTTTGTATTCATGGTTGTCACACAAGAACCAACCATAAGAAAATGTCAGCCGTTACTCATGTATCTCACACCCTGGAAACACTCAATGTTAAAAAGACATTATCAATCAAAGCCATAGTTCAGATGCCAAAATTTCTCAAGAAGATCCATGCAAGGTTGCATGAGGACATGCAATAAGTTCAGTTGGAGAGGATGTTCGGACTCAGAAATGTCATATTTTCATCCACTTTACCTTTCGCCATTCTTCATATTTCATCGTCCCATTAACCTTTCATTATACCATTTCCTTACATATATTTGGGTTTCACCTTATTATTTTCCACTTTATTCATTTTAGTATAAAAAAGGAATTTATGATTAAATGTTAGAAATTAACATGTTTTTCATATATATCTCAAAAATGTGTGAGCTTTGTAATGTGTAGGAATTAGTACAAAAGACTTCTCGAATATCTCCTCCACCATTTCAAGGAGATAGTTATTCAAATCATATTCGAAGGAGAAGATCATGGAGATTTGGTTGGCATATCTTATCTAGGATTTGTGAGAAACATGTGGAGGATTTGTGAGAGACATGTGGAGGAGTAGAAGGGATCTTATCTTGTAATAATGGGAAAGTAGTTGAGATAATAGTGGATCTTAACTATGAGATGGTTATCTTATCTTCAAGGCTCTCATGTATAAAGGAGAGTGTCCTCTCTCCATTTGGAAGTAGTCTTGATTAGTCTTAGATTGTAGAAGTTACTCTTGGCTTTGTAATTTGGAGAAGGGGATTCTTAGTTTGATTTATGCTTTCATTATTGTTTCATGATTTCTCATTTGATTCTTGTAATATAATTTGAGCTAGATTTATTGTGTGAGCTCACATATGTTATTTTTTGTTAAACTCTTCACATGTTGTATTGTTTTTCCTTCATGAAAATTTCCATTTCTAGATTAGTTTGATTTCATCAATTTCAATTCGAAAGTATGTTTCAAATTCTTAGATTAGTTGTTAGATTAGATTAGTTCCACTTCGGTCCTGCACATATAGTGCGTGTGCTTCATAAGCTTACGAACCTCGGATTTACAAATTAAATGGTTGGGCAAGTACTGCAATGCAATTAAAACAACATTAATTTCACCCAACAAACATAAATATACTCAAGTAACTGCGATCCCGAAAGCCAACTAGCGCACAAAGAGCATACTCCTAAGAAAATCTACAGCCATATGCAGAAAATATAGAGGGAGGATAAATGAGCTCTCAAATGTAGCAGGTATGTATCTCCTAGGAGAGGCCTGAGACTCCCATAGACTACAAGCGGAGGTGTGTAACCAATTATAGTGTCCCTGAGCTTCAACGCGTAAAGAGATTGTTTTGTTCAACCCCTACCCAGATAGGACACTCATAGGAATAACCTACACAAGTACCCCCTGCGATACCTAGGTAAGGAAACTAAGGTCACCCCAATATAACCAATGGTCAGGCAGAAAGTCATAGGCGGGATCTACCGTATGAGAAAGTTGACAAATCTCAAAGCTCGAAAGCACCAACCGGTACCTCAAAATCCCCCAGATATGAATAAGATCCTAGAAATATCTCTGACGCTCATAGAAAGTGGTCAAGGGCTATCCCAACCACAATTGTGTACGTTGCCTCGTGCTTAACTCCTGTGTAATATGAGCCTCCTGAGAACACTAATTATACCAAGGATTTCACTCTCTCACCTGGACAAACACCTACGTGTTATGTTTAGTAGTCTTGGATAATTTACTCACCATGAACTATTCCAAGACTCTAAAACCTAATCTTGTTTATGTACCCTATCAAAGAAAAATGTGTAATTCATTTTAAATTAAGCATTGATTTTAGTGGATGTGATTACTTAAAGAGAAATGGCTATGCAACCAATGATGTTATGACTCGACAATGAAAGTAAATGTGTACACCTAACAAACAATGCCAAGTGGAATTTTGTCTAAATGAGAAAATGGGGTATGCCACTACATGAGATGCATATAAAATCATTCCTTTCCAAATGTCAATGCAATCGTTCCTATATGAAATCCTAAACACGACTCTCATCCAAGCAATCCAATGCAAGTATCTCCTTAAATCCATACGTGAAATGCAAATAAGAATGCAACAGGGATGATTTTAAGAACCCCCCCTAGATTTATATGTATAAAAAATGGGCGAATCTCTCTGATATATACGAAAATTTGAAGGCAATTTTATCAATAATATAATATGTATATATAAAAAATTTGGCGAATATTCATTTTATTATACAATGTTGTAAAATCCTGGCGAATATTTCGTTTTATTATATAATGTTGTAAAATCTTGGCGAATCTTTCACTAAGTTATAAGATATTATAAAATCTTGGAGAATATTTAACTTCATTATAAAAAATTGTAAAAACTGGCGAATCTTTCACTGATTTATAGAATATTGTCAAAATAGAGGAACAAAAACATTAGTCAGATAACATGAATCACATCATGATCAATAGAACATGTAGACTCATAAGTAACAACTGGAAGGTGTTAGTGAAACACAACGGCACTGACTAGATTCAGGGCAAGTGGGGACTCCACTTGTTATCTCATCCCTTAATGGTCCCATGGACATGTGGGGACCTGAATCTTGACAAACTGATAAACTGATAGAATCATACATTATGCTCGATCTTGGCCTCCACTAGCCAATTATGGTCATGGAGGCTAATACGAGTATGCATTGTAATTATGCCAATTGATTATTGCATTAGATGAATGTTGGTCTTGTGACAATAGGTATCCTACGATCAATGCATAGGAACCTAGTGCATAGACCATTTTTTTCTTCGCTTAGCTATGTACAGCTCGTTTATTTTTTTGAATAACAACAAGTATTTGCAAAGAAAATTTACAATCAGCATAAAAGAATCGAAAAACTGAAGACAGTTAATTCATGCAACTAAAAGTTAATAAAATAATCTTTTCTCAAACCCTAAAACCAACCTTGATTCAAGCTGCAAAAAAGGATTAAATCAAGCATCGAATGAGAACTAGAAGTATTCAAAGGACTTAACACAATATTTAACCAAAATACACACGAACTTCAAAAATCGACAAAATGCTTCAAACAAAAGCAATAAACAAACCATAAAAATTTGTCAAGATATTCGTGCTAAATAGCAACATGGTTTCATGTACTTAAATGAGCCCATTATTGCTTAGAGAAAGTGTTGTCAAAATAGTTATTTATCATTTAATGTTAGGAAACTATCTATGTGAAGAGATAGCTCCTAGGCCTAGCTTTCTCAAATTCCAGCGTCATTTCCTGTCACATGTAAGAAAGAGACAATGTAAGAGATAAGTATCAAACCATCAATCTTAAAATAAGCTACATGAAGGTAATGTAGCTCAAATCATCAATGCTACAACAAAAAAGTACAATATAGAATCTATTTTTACCTAAAACACAACCGCCCAAAGATGGAGGTACTCGACCCGAACCTCTATACAGCTGCCCATACTCTTTTCTGCTTCCCAGAACAACTGTCTGCTACCCGGAGCTTGCTCTGTGGTTTTTCGTGATCTCAGCCTTTAGTTTGAGCTTGCCCAGGATTCTAGGTGGCTTCCCAAATGTGCCCAAAGGTAGCTATAGGGATGCCTGAAGTTCTGCCCAAGACCTGTCTGTAGGTTTAGGGCATGACCGAGCTTGGATGGAGACTGCCCGAGGATGTATAAGAGCTACCTGTGACCTTGTTGTTGTTGTCGTGAGGGTTTATGGGAGTTCCCTAGCACGTGAGGAAGTGAAGAATATACCCTAGAATATTTGGGTATCTACAGCGATGCCCTAGTTGCTTAGGGTTTGTCTATAGTTAGTTGCTGATGAAGGCTAGAAAGCCTCCATGCTAGGGCATTTAACCCAAAAAGACCAGAACCTTCTCTCTCCTCCAGAGTGAATATCTAGGAGCAGTTGAATGATGATAAGCAAGTGTGTCAAATGAATTGAGTTGATCTTCTTTTATAGCCTTTGAATTACCTAGAAGTGGGCCAAAACTCAAAAAGACAATAATTATATTTTATTCTTTTGTCTTTTTGTCTTTCACCTTTGGTGGTTCTGGAGGTCTTTTTGTACTTTCACTTTGACTCCTTGGTGGTCCAAAGGTCCTTATGTATTTTTTACTTTTACCTTTTAACCTTTTCCAAGTGCCCTGTGGTCAAAACAAGTGGTCATAGGGTGTCCTTCAAACCCACTCAAAGTACATCATCATAAATGGAGAGAATTACTAATGCTTTTATCTCAAACTCCTTGTGCCACCAAGATCGGGTACTAGGTGTCTTAACCAGGGGTAGTTAATCCCTAGAGAAGATTACAAAGCCCACAGATCGAGGGAAGGAGTGCCTCACATGCTCAGACCTGTTCTAGGGCTTACAGTGATGTCCTGGTAACTGACCAGGTGCCTCAGCTCTAGGCTATATCATTTGACTTCAAGGTCAAATACTTGGTAATTGACCAAGCCCCTCCATTCTCCCAGAGAATGGCCCGCAGCCATTGGCCGAGTCCCCCAATCCTGGACTGGTTCATCAAGTACCTCCATTCAAAGAATGGACACTCAGTTCAACTGATTTCACCCAGTGCTGGATTGGTTCCACATCTTGGCCCGTGACCAGATGTCTCCATTCAAGAGAATGGCTACTCAGCTCAAGGCTGAGTTCCCCCAGTGTTGGACTGGTTCCACATCCTGGTCCTTGACCAGATGTCCCATTCAGAAGAATGGCTACTCAGCACAAGGCTGATTTCCCCCAATGCAAGACTGGTTCCACATCGTAGTCTATGACCAGATGTATCCTTTCAACAAAATGGCTACTCAATACAAGGCTGAGTTCCCCCAATGCAAGACCGGTTCCACATCATGGTCCTTGACCAAATGTCTCCATTCAACAAGAGAATGGCTCTCAATGTTACATAGGAAAAATCAACAAGATTCCCCCCGAGTATATTTTGGGCAATGGATATCAAAATTCCTGATCTTATGCAAAATTGACACTCTTCATGTTCCCATGAGTTGTATTATGTAAACTAGAATGATTGATGGGTCATTAACAAAAATACCCACAAGATTGACATGTAACCTTACTATAATGCACAACATCTTTTAAAAGGTGGAATGGCAATGCAATAATTCTTTTGCAGACCATTTTGTTCAGAGACGTGCTATGAAATGAGCTTGTATGTCATACAAGTTCAGTGAAAATTTCACAAATGCCATCTGCTTCACATTTCTTATGACAAGAATGCTCATTACCACAGAGATGTTCATCACTTTTCGATTCATGGGAGTGATCCTTGTAACTGCAACTTCTAGGACACCCCTCCATGATGCATTTTTTGGGACAATATCATCATGAATGCCATCCACTCCACATTTATTATGACAAGAATGCGCATTACCACAGAGATGTTCATCACTTGTCTATTCATGGAAGTGATCTTTGTAACTGCAGCTTCTGGGACACCCCTCCATGACTCATTTTTTGGGACAATAGCTTTTATGGAATCATGGCAAGCATGTTTTTCATGATCCCCAAGCTCAATTTGTGTCACACAAGGATTTTGCAGCTTGGACTATCTTTCAATTATGACAAGTTTAATAAGAGGTGTTATGCCCCGTTTTGCATGGGTGACCACCTTCATCACAATATCATCCAGGGAGTGTATGTGATGGAGATTGAATGATTTGGTCCTAAGTGTTGGATCCTAGATGATGATGCCCTAGTGATAATGCTTCATGGAATATGTTGATTGTTTGACCTTGAACTAGGGCCTTGTTTGAAGCAGAATAGTTCAACAATGGAAACATTCATTAGATCTAGGTAGTTTTGTGAGTCATGGCCTATTCGTCTCAAATTATGGGCATACTCCAGTCTTCAATTAGTAGCAATTAGCGCTGTTATGACCCTTGGACAGCACTAAGAAGCATCTTTGGGTAAATCTAGGCACATTGGGAACAAGTTTGTGGAAGGAAACATAAGTAAAACATATTTATTCTGAATTACGGGAAGCAAGCAACCTAATTCTTGTAGTAGAACTCCATGTTGGGTTGTTTCCTAGCATTTCTGCACATTCTAGGCAGTTCTGGGTAAGTTTTAACCATGTCTCAACCCTCCAAACAGAAACAAGATCGGTCATGGGTATAATGTGGGCATATTCCTTGTAGTGGTAGCCATGATTTAGCATCAACCAGCAACAAGAAGTCTGATCAATCTGCAAGTAAAGAACAACAATAAAAATCCTAATTTCTCCACATTCTGGGCAAATCTTGAGTGAATTTAGGGCTATCCTTGATCCCAAGCATAGTTAAGTCCAAATCTAGTCCAATTCTAAGTAGATCTAGCAAGTCTAAGCATCCTAGTCCCATGTTGCAATAGATTTGGGCAAGTTTAGTGGAAATAAACAAACTAAATTCCAAATATGGGCATAGTTTGAACTTTGTAGTATTTTTTGTCACAACAGCCACTGATTATGTATTCTGTGTAGCTTTGGGTCTGTTTGAAAATGCTTCATCAAACCTATCCAGTCTATATTCCAGAATGATTCGTCAAACCTGTATATTAAAACCTTAGATACTTGAGCATCAAATAAAGACAAGAATCAAGTACATTCATCAAAAGCAACCAAATCAAAACCCCATTTAAATGGGAGAATAGGATTGTTCCCACATAGAAATGGTCCTAGCTTTGGGGGCATGTACAACTTTAGCCTATTAAGTACTTTGTCATGGATAAAAACCAGCAATTGGAAAAATCTCAGAAATGCCACCTTTTTTTATATCTTCTACCTCAGGATCACAACACACTAATTCAAATGGGTTTGAGCAAGATGGGATAATATGATGCATGTAATTTGAATTTAACTCGTCTAAGTCTTTTTTCTTTGGTGCCATGTACATTCATCAAAAGCAACCAAATCAAAAACCCCATTTAAATGGGCGAATAGGATTGTTCCCACACAGAAATGGTCCTAGCTTTGGGGACATGTACAAGTTCATCCTATTAAGTACTTTGTCATGGATAAAAACCAGCAACTAGACAAATCTAAAAATGCCACCTTTTTTATATCTTCTACCTCGAGATCACAGCACACTAATTCAAATGGGTCTAACCAAGATGGGATAATATGATGCATGTAATATGAATTTAACTCATCTACTTTTATAGCCTAGTATGTTCCCAACAACATGGATTTATTTCCCAAATATCCATTGTTTACTGCTACTACTCATTTTCAGAAGTGCACAGGTTTAATTTTTAGCCACTTTACCATTGCTATGATGCATAAACTTGTCAAAAATGTACCCAAAACACACCAATACTTGGATTTGCTTGATTTATGGTTATTTGAAGGCTGGGACAGATTTGATCTGTTGTTGTTTGAGGCTAACAAATACCATAAATGGCCAAAATATCCCAAATCATCTAATTAGGTTGTTAGGAGGCTCAACATATGCCCAGGTCATCAAGGAATGTGCCCAAAAATCATTTTGATTCATGTATGAGGATTAAATAGGACAACATGCTTGGGTTTGCTTTCAATCATCCATAGAACTGCTGAGGGCTCAGACAGCTCCATCCATATCAAATGAGATCACAAATTATCCATGTCACCATCACATGAACCAAAGATCTACCAATATGGACTCCGAGGCATCATACTAAGCCATCCATCCATGATAAAACAAATGCAATCAACAAATGAGGTCCGTGACCTAAGCATATATTAATGATCATGAACCAGTTGATATTAAGAAGACAGATCTTGGAGCACCTAGGCTCTGCAACAAAAACAATTATTTAAGGATGCTATTGAAATTTGTAGGAGCATGGTTGCTAAAGATATCTCGAGTTGCACATAGGCATACAATTCAGTTCCAAAAGATATTAACTAGACATATAATTACAAAAGAATCCTGACATTGAGGGAGCACAGAAGATCAATCAATCAATTGGTGGATTGGTTCCACTTATTTCAAAGTATTTTGGGAATTACTACCTAACATATGAAAATTATGCTAATTATCTTAGAGGAATGTTGGTCTCATGCCATTAGGTCTCCTACGATGAATGGAGAAAACCTAGAAACCATTTGTCTAGGTGGATTCATAACACAAGGAGGAGATTGAAAGTCTAGAGGGGTTTGAACAGTTGGTGGGATAAAAGGCTGAAAGCTTTGAACAATAGGGTTTCTTCCTTCAGTTTTCACAGAGTTTTGAAGATTGTGCAGAAGATATATAAGCAGATCTTTGAAAAGGAAGAAGTGTGTCTATGTTCGATAAAAGATGCAGATCTAAAATCAACCCCCCTCCTCAAACATTAATACCCCTCCTCTTCAATCAATAAAAATAATGAATTTGTTAATAAGTTTCCCAATGCAATGGTAGAGCCACAATGTAGATATAATTATAAAAGTCCCAACTCAACATCACAAGTAGGTTATCTCTCGTTTCTATCTAGATCCATCATAATAGATGAATACCTTATAAATTGAAGCAAGTATGACCTTGACAGTCATTGAAACACACAGTCTAAGAAAAAGCACAAGATACTAGACTACCGATGAATTGGGGTTCGGATTCTGTTTGGAATTCTTTAGGACTCCATAATAATTGAACTGACAGACCAAAAATGAGGAACAAAGAGGATAGGGACTCTGAGAACAATAGATGAGAGACAAATTCAGCCTATCCATCCAGCAAATGGTCAGGGAGTCTCAATCCCATCAAAAAACAACCCCCCTACCACCACTTGAACACACATCAATTTGGGACTGCTTCAGATCTGATCTATCACTATTATGAAGCTACTAATTCATTATTACAGACCTATATCAACATGTCAAAACAACCAGTAGTCATAGCCTACTCCAAACAGGCCTAAAAAAATTGCATCCCTTTCTAATAGGATTAATAGACCTTAGGAAATTTACGGTTCAAACTTAGAGGTCTCACAATGATCACAACTTAATCCAAACATCCTTTAAATAGACACGGATGAGTTTAACAATTTAACAAGTGTTCATGGTTCATATCTAGAAGCCCATGAGGTTCACAAGACATATATAGAAGCCCAAAAAGTCACAGCCCTATATACAACAGCCCACAAGGTCAAGCAAGGTCACAAATGTCGCGACCCAACATAGAATCGTCAATACAGTCACATATCAGCCTAGGAAGGTTTAGTAAGGTTTAGTAAGGTTTATCAGCCCGATCAAGACTGCGACCCAGCTCAAAAAAAATCAAAGCAACAGCCTCAACAATATACAGGAATTAAACAATACAGAATCAGTACCATCAATGAAGTACAAACAACCTCACAAGATCTTTGGTTGATAATGACAGTCTTCTGGAAGAATAGTTGTCACTGGAGGCTAATACAAT